>JAKTVL010000005.1:0-198683 GCA_030557175.1 Petasospora japonica
CAATGTACTCGTCGTGATTTTCAAAGGAGAACTCAGAGAGACCAGATTCAAGAGAGGCTCGTTTGGAGGGGTCATAGACCTTTCTTGTCAATGTGCTTGACTCCACCGTCAGCAGCTCTGCCGATGCCTCCATCTTTGTTGTCGAATGAGGGAGGTATCAGGGCCTGTATAAAGTACAGCGTTTCGAGCGGAAGAGACACAAATTCAAGACACCTGAGAGACCAATGGTCCGTTTGTGAGCTTGGAAAGTAACCGGCCCAAATACTTTAAAGCCCAGCAGTCACTAGCGCAGTTGGGGACCCTTGTTTAGGAGTTAACGATGTCTACCCACGCAAGTTTCAAAAAGCTTGGACGCGTCTCGGAAGCGCGACTGGAATTTCTTCTGATATACTCGCGCTGATAAACTCTGAAGCTCAAACCACCATCTACAGACGGTCGACCATGTCAATAACAGGTGTGTAATATTCCGTTGCTATTCACTGTTTACTATTTGTTATTCATTGCTCGCCACTCTCGGCCTCCTTGAACTTGTCCCACAGTTTGATGATCTCATTCTTCTCCTGTTGCTCCTTCTCGAGATGGGCCTTCAATCCTTCAATTTCTTGTCTGAGTTTCTCACTCTCTTCTTCGGCCTTGTGGACTCTATTCTGCCACTTTTGCTCGTAGCCCTTCTTCAACACTTGTACCTTCTGCTCGTGTTTCTTGCTGTACTGGATGTAGAGGTCCTCTGCCAATTGCTGAAGTCTTTTGTCTGTGTCCCTCTCAAGCTGGGCTTTCTCAGCCTCCAGTCTTGATGCTAGGGCGTCTGAACTTTCAACCTGGGACTTGTACTCTTGAAGCTTGGTCTTCAAGTTAGAAATTCTAGTCTCGTAGTCCCCTGTTTCCTCCTTCAATGTCTGGCATTCGTACTTCCACATATCGTGCTCCCTCTGAAGCTTGTCCCTCTCTTCCTTGATCTTGAACAACTCATTGGACTTGTTACTGACTATAGATTGAACGTTGCTCATCTCAGCATGGAATCCCTCAAGCTCTGCCAAATGGTCACCTTCTTGTTTCTGAAGCTCAATTTCCATTCTGCGAAGAGCAAGATCCTTATCCTCCAAAGCATGAATGTATTCCTCCAAAGAGTTTGATAGTTCGGCCTTCTCAGAGTTTTTAACCTCAATAACCTCCCTCAAGTTGTTGGCTTCAGAATGAGCATTTTTTATTTCAAGATTCAACTCATCAACTTCAGCCTTTCTAATAGTCAGTAACTCATTGGTTTCGTCCAAGCTTGACTGCATCTCAGCCAATGCAGATTTTTGAGAAACTAGCTGCTGTTTAAAGGTCTCATTGGACAATTTCAACGTTGCAACGGCACCTTGTACGCCTTTTAAGATTGCATTCTTGAGGTTTATTTCCTTCAAGGCAGCTTTGAGCTGGTCTCTGTTTTCCTTGGCATACATTCTTTCCTGGTCAAGCTGCTGTTGTAGCATCTCAATCTTAAAGCTGAATTCTTCATGGGTGGTCATTGTTTGCTTAAAAAGAGACTCGTCCTCGCTCAATCTTAGTTTAAGCTCTGCATTTTCAGCGTTGCTTTGCTGAAGTGTCGTTTGAAGTTTAAGAACGTCATTCTCAAGAGCGGTTTTCTCTGTGTTTGAAGTCTCGAGCTGTGTTTTCAACTCAGTAATATTAGTTTCAAGCTCAGTACATCTCAACTCAAATGCAGAAGTCTTCTCACATTCTTGGTGGATTGTGGCAGTCAGCCTCTGTGCCTGATTTTCGAAATCTGCGACTCTTTGTGATAAGAGATCAACAGCTCTCGATTTACACGCAACCTCATCATGAAGTTCAATCAACACATTCTCCTTCTCACTGATCAAAGCGTTCAACTCGTTGACTCTTTCCTTGAATTTCCCAATAACAAATTTGCTTCTGTTAAACTTTTCGTCGTTTCTTTTGAGAGTGTCCTCTAGAGAGGAAATGTCACTCTTGAAGATATTGTGCTCTGCTTTGAGTAAGTCGTTCGCCTTGAGCATCTGTTTATTCTGCAAAGTGAGAGAGTCAATCTCATCTTGAAGCTGGAAGATTTTGTTTTTGCCCTGATTGACTTCGTCATTAAGCTTCAAGATAGCAGAAGATTTGCTTTTTAAATGTTCCTCCAATCTCTCAACTTCCTTTTTGAAATCGGATTGAATCTCGTGAACCTGTGAAATGGTAAAGAATGGTTTTTTACTTGGTGATCCAAGATGTGAGTGCTTCTCTGGGCTAAGTGACGGCTCATAATCCTCAATGGGAGCCAGCTCAGCAAAGAAATCGTTGCTCCCATTTTTAGCCACCGGTATCTTGGAGTTCTTATGTTGTGAAAGCGGACTGTCAGTCGGAAAGCCGTCATCAACTTCTGGGGATTTGGACGTATCAAGAAGAAGAACTGACTCGTCAATAACTCGGCTGCGTTGTTCTGTCTCTGGGCTGATGGCAACAGGTTCAGTGAAGCGTGATGGAGTAAGCAAGCCTTCGGTGACCTTCTGGTCGCTCTGACCTTCATTTTCCTTCAATGGGACAACCGTATCGAATGAAGAATCATTGCTTTTGAAGCCAAACGGCTCAATGCGAGAGAGCTCTTCATCATCAATATCATCGGCGTATTCCTTTTCAATCCCAGCCATCACATCGTCAATAGTGATAGAATTATCAATTTTTGGAATCTTTGTAACTGGCGAGTCAATAGCCTCATCAATCAGAGAGGAACGGCGCTTGTGTTTAGTTTCTTCGAGACCAAACAAATGAGAGGAGTCCACGTCCTCAGTCAGTAGCGTCATAGCACTAGTGTTCTCCTTGCCGCTTCTAAAAGTCTGCAGTTCTGGCATGAGGGATCTCTTAGTGTGAAACAGGCCCTCAAAGTCAGCCAGTGGGCGGGCGTTGAGAACATTTGGTCTTGGAGCAGTTAATGGAACTCTCATCGGACTAAAGTTGAAAGCATCGCTGCTTGAAATATGGTGTGCCATATCGTGGTGGTAGCTCTTGCGGCGGCTCTCCTTCTTTGCGGTCAACCCATGTGGGAGCTTAACCAAGGTTTCCGCCTCTTCGTCCTGGGCAATCTGGAAAGAAGGTGGCGCCTTAAGGGGCGTGAAAACCTCAGATGCCTCAGTTAACTCTCTGATATCCATGCCTCGGTGTTTAGCTTGGATGCAAATTTCAGGAAATAAGTGCTATTTTCTGTTGTGATGAGTATTGTAAAAGAAAGACAAGATTTGTTTTGCAAGGGAAAACCAGGCGATTGGGTGCGAAAGTAAACAAAAACAAAAGCTGGGGCTGTTACCATGGCAACTCCCAAGTAACATAGGTTCCAGTCCAGCTAATACGCCACTCGCTGCTCTCTAACAAACTTTTTAATAATTTCGAATATATTTCAGTGCAAAAATATAGAGCTGGTCCGGCTGTGAAAGATTTAAGAGATGTTTTCATATTACAATGGCTAAAAATATGGTTTCTCACGTGAGTTTCACGTGATGAATGTGTCCTAAACCAATCTTGATCGTCCAAAAACTATAAAAAGTCGCACCCTCCCATCTCCAAACCAGCAATTATACGGTAAAAAGCCGCAAAATCAACGATACGGAACCGTTAATTCTTTTGAAGATACCTGATTATATTGCAAGCTTGAGCGGTAATTGCTTTTGTGCGGTATATCCATTATTCTGCATTCAGGTTACGCTCTCACGCCAAACACGCCGCCACCCTCGCGTATCTCTTCATTAGTAACACGGCTTTATTCATATACACCAAAGATGTCTCTTCAAGAAGCAACAGTTCTCTATGAGCAGGTGATCAATGATGTCATCAGTGATTCCAGACAAGATTTTGAGGATAGCGGGATTGATGAACAGACACTACAAGATCTCAAAGCCCTCTGGCAGGATAATCTGGCACAGACACGCGTGGCCAATCTCTCATGGGCGCCACTTAATCCCCCTACTATTCCAGCTGTCCCTTCTGAGCACGTTAACAATGATCAGAAACTGAAGCAGGAACCTCCAGCCATCAACTCATTTGAGTTTCAGATGCAGGATGAGAATGGACAATTAACAAAATCGCTACAAAGACAAAGAGAAGCCGAGTTGAAGAAGGAAAGATCACTTGCAGCTCTAGATTCGGATGACATAAACTCCGATTTAGACGACTCTGATGATGATGAACAGGGCTTTGATGAGGACAGTGAAGAGACAGATGGAATGATAATACTTTGTCTCTATGACAAGGTGCTGAGAGTGAAGAACAAGTGGAAATGCAATCTCAAGGACGGTGTAGCCAATGTGCACGGCAGAGACTATGCCTTTGCAAAGGCCACGGGAGAGTCCGAATGGTAAGACCCGGCTCTCATTTATGCCCGAATAAAACACGTTGACGACAAGAAAGTTCCCTCCTGTAGCTGCATGTGATAAGCTAGTGACCGGAAGCGTTTCTCCGGGTCGCGCGCGTTATCTGTCAAAAGTGTAAACAAAGGGACGTGAGCAAACAAAACAAAAGAGAAGATGGCACAGCAAAGACATCTTCATAGAACAGCCCCTGTGTGAAGGTTCCTCTCTTAATATATTTTATCGGCAAAAATTTGGCATCTCATAGACAGTTATGGCAGCTTCTGAGACGGACTCTTTGTCGCAGATCCTATCTGGTCTCGAGATTGGAGACACAGGGCTCCACAACACAACTGCTAGGCAGGCTGATAGCACGGCGCCAGACGACCACGACGCTCTTGACGTGTACAAACGGGAGTTTCTGGAGTTCCTTAAGAGAAACCCGGAAGTTGTGAAAGCGGCGAAGTACGTTGAAAACAAGAACAAGACCCTCATTGTCCTCTCGCCTCTATCCACAAAGCACGCTTTCGGTAGGCCATGGGTGTCTAAGGCATACCTCTCAACAATTGTGGAAAGACCACAGCGTCTTTTGGCTACATCTCTGGGTATTTCAGCTGCCTTCACTATGTATCCAGCTGATTACGTTTTGATGGCTTCTACGAAGAGATCGCCTTTGACAAGTCCTCATGTTTTGAAGATCCATGGTAAGAACTGGCCCGCTGATATCGAGAAAATATGTCTCGAGAGTGGGCAGAAGCTTTCCAGAGGTGAAGTGGAAGTTCCGGATGGATGGAATAGTGGTGATATATACTTGACAAAGGACTCCCTTGAAGCTCTCACTGGTGTCATTGGTGCTGTTGAAACTGCTGTTGATGCCATCTTTAAGAATGATGGAGAAACCCCCAAAAGGGCATTTGTTGTTATTCGTCCACCAGGCCATCACAGTCATCCCTGTGTTCCCTCTGGCTTCTGTCTCATTAACAATGCACATATTTCCATTGAGTATGCCTCCAAAACCCAAGGCGTCACACATGCGGTTGTCTTGGACTTTGATCTACATCATGGCGATGGTACCCAAGACATATGCTGGAGCAAAGCAGGCTTTGAACCAGATTTTGGGGAGAAGGCAGCAGGTTATGAGGAAGGTGATAGTGATCCCGATGAGCATGCCAAGAAGGAGGCAAACAGTCCTCAAGTGGGATACTTCTCCCTTCATGACATCAATTCCTTCCCAACAGAGCTTGGATACGCTATTCCGACGAATATTAAGAACGCTTCTACGTGTATTATGGCTCACGATTTGAACATCTGGAACGTTCATTTACAGCCATATGAGAAAGAAGAAGACTTTTACAAAGACTATGATGAGAGGTATTTTACATTATTAAAAAAGGCCGATGAGTTCCTTACGCGAGCCAGATCTGAACATGAATTGCTGATCCATCAAAATGAGAAAAGATCAAAAAGGGAAAGAGAAAAAAAACCTGTTGTCGTCCCACCTTTTAAGGCGTTGGTTGTGATAAGTGCTGGATTTGATGCTTCTGAATATGAAGTTCAGACGATGCAACGCCATGGTGTTCATGTCCCAACCTCATTCTACTCAAGATTTACATCTGATATTGTGAGTTTGGCTAATAAACACTCGGATGGTGTTGTTCTATCCCTTTTGGAGGGCGGCTACTCTGATGGGGCCCTAACGTCTGGCGTGTTTTCTCATTTGGTTGGTTTGCAAAGGCAGCTATGGCATCACAGTTGGGGAGAAAACGATGTTGTCAAGGAATTGGTTAGAGGTTGCAAGCCCAAATGGACTTGCCTCAAGAATCCAAATACACAGTTGAAGCGGTGGTCCAATGATGTTTGCAAGCTTGGGCGTTTGATCCTACCAAGCTCCATTATTCAAGTACCAGCCACGCCCTCTGATACGAAGAGTTCTCTTAGTGTTCCAGATCATTACCTTCCAAGTGCGACAAGGCAAACACGATCCCATGCCAAGCTCCCTGCGAAGCACATGGTAAAGGAAGAGGGAGATATGTCGATCGATGGGCCAGAAATCTCAACTACTACCGAAGTCACTGAAGTAAAGCTTGAAGAGCCAATTGACGTTTCAACACCGCCTTCTCTACCATCGATTCTTACAGAGAGCGATCTTGGTGCCGCAGGTGAGTTCAAACACAAGTTTGTCAAGGTGAATGGAGAATGGCAGAAGATAAAATGAAAAGATGTTCTCTATAAGTTTTGGAAGTTAGAGATATGATGATCTGTGGCCTATTTATTCCTACAACAAATCTTGTAAGTAGTGTAAATAGTCATGGTTTCATAAAGAGAATTGTCATTATGGCATGATGCGGTTGTAAATTAGTGGATTCATAGCAAATGTTATACGGCTCGCTTATTCTGCAATATTGAGTTCGACTTGTTCTCCATTCTCAATGAATTTGGTCTTGTAGTCATCAAACAGCTTCTTTAAAGCATCCACATATAATCCATGATAAAGATCAACATCTGCCTTTGTTGGACCTGGTCTATGTGGTACCATTATAGGCTCACCTGTTACAATGGTAACTTCTTCCCTGTATGGGAGAAAGCCAAAGTCATAATTAAAGACACCTCGAGCATGGAAGAATGGGACAGTGAATCCAAAGCTTTTTTTGAGCCAGTATTGAAATTTTCGTCCAAACGAATTGTCACCCGGTTCCAAGATGTTATACAAATCATTTTCACCAAAGCAGTAGCATGGCACCAACGCAGTATTTCCAGCTTCTAACGCCAATTTCACAAACCCCTTTCTCTTAGCAAGGACAATGTCATTTGATCCAGGTCTTGCCAATAGAGATTCTTGAGCACCTCCAATGACAATAGCAACCGAGTAATCATTCTTAAGGACGCTCAGCACATTCTTGCGTGCTGCAGATGTTATTCCCAAAGCGAGAAGATACTCTCTGTATATAGGTACGTAGAACTGATTAAGCAATGTTAAGAGGCACGTTGGAACTCCAGGGAATATCTTGCTCCACCCAGCGCCCTCCGTTCCAATAGCACCAAACCCACTCAATGACACCACACCATGGGGATGAAGACCAAAAATATACTTTGGGCCTGTTCTGATAAGCTTTTTATACGGTTTCCGTGGTATTGTGAAGAATCTTGATATGATTGGGATGTTGTACTGATCGTCTCTCACTTCGACTTCAGTAAATGTAGGTTCAAGGTCCGCAGACTTGAAGAGTTTGATGGGAAAAAAGTTGCAGAAGGCATTCCAGATACTCAGTGATCTAAACGCCTTTGAATAACGTCTTGTAACTGCTCCATTTGATGGCGTGTGGTCAAGAAGCATGTAGATAATGTAGGGGATCATCACAATCCAGAAAAGAGGAACTGCAAGTAGTACGAAGAAAAGAGCTATAAAGCAGGGAATTGAAACTGTGTGCCATAATACGGCGGCAGTCTCTCTTCTTCTGTGTAAGGGCGTACCCAGAGGAGCAAACTTGAGGCCCTGAAGCTTCCGAGGCTTTCTTCTCTTGCTTGTTGTGGATGTGGTCCCGCTGTGTGTCTCTGCGTCCTGTTCCAATGGTGACATTGCAGTCATTTAGGTGTTCTTTCTGAGTTTTGCAGGGGGATTCTGTTATCGTAATTGCAGTTGATGTCGGTCTACTGCCTTGAAGAGTGGGGAAGCCTATAGCCTTGGACTTTTGTGAGATCTTCTTGTCTTGATAGGGGAAGCAGGCCCCTGAAGTTTCACGGCGTATTTTGAGGGGAATATCTGGGACTGTATACGCTGTGGCACGTCACAGATTCTTTACCTTATGCCGCCTTTGTCTTTGTGTCGCTGGTACTGTCTGTTGAATACACGTTTACGTGGCTCCTGCCCCTCCCTGCCTGCAGCGCTCCTTTCTTCTCTCACGCATTTTGTATCAGGAAAAGTGCGGCCTCGCCCGGGAGGGTTGGCCAGGAAGTAGGTCGACTGCACATCTCAGCGGTGTAAGCGGGCCATTGGGGTACGTATATAGCCTCAATCAGTTTCTTTTGGCTCAATATTGTCGACCATTTAGTGACCAGGAATGTTCGCTTTGTCTTCGATAAGCGTTTGCCTTAGGCGCCTCCGCACTGTCCGGTTCTAATCCGGACATCGGCTGCTCTACTTCATAATAGAAATAAACATCTCGTTTTTGAGAAATAGCGAAAGATACTGATACATCCATCGAATGAAGGGTTCAAAAAAGAGCACACTAGGAAATATGGCGGAGACCTTTTATTACCGAGAAAACAAAGACGCAAAACGCACTGCCAGTGGTTTTGGCCTTTCCTCCTCACAAAGTCCAGGTCTGGTTTCCTAAATGGGATATTATTCCATTGCGACCACATAAGAGCTAGTGACCAACCTCAAAGCTTCTTTCTTCGCAGGACTGGTGCAAACCCCACCATTACGTACCCCTTCTATCACACAAACAGAGGCCCAGACCAGACCTCTGAACTTACAAGTTACTCGTACATCTCAATACGGAGACATGTGGTGTCCTGATGTAATATGAAGTTAAACTTGCGGCCATTCTCCTGTTATGTTAGGAGGAAATAGTCCCAAAACAGTGTAGCGAACGGCAAAATTAAAGCTTTCAAGCAATTGCCTCGCTGGCGCAATCGGTAGCGCTTACGACTCTTAATCGTACGGTTGTGGGTTCGAGCCCCACGTGGGGCACTTCGCTTTCTTTTTTACTCATCAACCCGACAAGAACTCACTAGTGCGTATGCATAGTGAGTGCGTTGAGCTGCGTAAGCAGCTGATCTTAAATCTGATTTTTGGATTCTTCAAATTACTCAGGTGAGTCAGAACCCGATTCCCGAGCAGACCCTTTCAGAGAACTGGCTGTTAGAAGTGCCCTGGTTTTAAAGGGCCTGTTGTCCTGACCCTTAGCTTCGCATTAAAGCTCGGGGTCGCGGTTGTGGGGCCTTAGCTGTGGGGAGCAGTACGGCTCGTGGACCGGCCTAAGGAGCTCCAGTTTTACATTTTTAAAGGCTTGGGAGATCCATGTTCGTGGTGTTCAATGTATTCCGCATTGATTTGGCATCTAGGTGTGTACTTGTTGTGGGACTGCTGATTTAGAAACCTCTTTGTAATCATTGGGCTTCGCAGAAACAGTTTGTTCAATGTCAGAATCACAGATTCAGGATCAGCATGATGGCAGTGGGGCAGATCATACTATTCTGCGTCGAAAAGCTTGTACACCAGCTCCTCCAGTGGACTCCTTGCAACAGGAATTAGTTCAGCAGCCTGAAAGTGCTTATATTTCTGAGCTTCACACGGTTGGCGAGAGTTCAACGACCAATGCGGCCACATACAGCTCCAGTCAAGCTCGAAAGGATCACCCTGAACGCCCGCCTCTCCAAAACACAAAAACTCAAACGTCTGTCGAACTTGTAAGTCGACACTCAACTATCAGTCAGGAGCCACAGGGAATGACTCTGAAGAATCCGCCGCGTAACCTTTGGCGAATGCTCGTCAGCTGCGTGTGGTTTTTGATGCTGGGAATGAATGATGGTGTTCTTGGAGCCCTACTTCCTCATATAGAAAATCATTACAACATCTCATACGCCATTGTGTCTCTGATTTGGCTTGGAAATGCTGCTGGGTTTATTGTCATTGCATTCACAGCACACTTGATTGACAGCAAGCTTGGGCTTCAAAAGATGGTGAGCCTCAGTTCAATGCTCTTTGCTGTGATGTTTTCCATTGTTTCCTCAGGGACTGTGTTTCCAGTTATTGTCGTTGGATTCTTCTTTGGGGGACTCGGTGCAGCAATTGGACTCTCGCAGCTGAATATATTCATGACCAAGATGCAGAATGGAGCTAAGTACCTCGGTATCTGTCATGGAATGTACGGGGCTGGAGCATTTTTATCTCCAATTATTGCCACTGTGATGGTGAATGGAGGAGCTGACTGGAACTACTTTTATCTAATTCTTCTTGGTATTGCAGTATTTTCTGCTTTTGCGCTGGGCTATGTCTACAGAGGGGCTGAGGAAGATTTGGAAAAATGGGATAGATCAGATGACCCAGAGCCGCGTCATAGGCTATCAGATCCGGAAACAATTGAACTTGTCGAAGCTGCGGAATGTCCTCCTCAAACTCAGGCTAATGAAGAAAGTAAGCATGACTTCAGAGCCACTTTGAAAGACTACAGAAGCTGGGCTATTTGTGTCTTCATCTTCTTCTACCAAGGGGCTGAGGTCTCCATGGGTGGTTGGATGGTCACCTTCTTGCTCGATTACCGTGGTGGTGACGCTCAATCGACTGGTTATGTCGCATCTGGCTACTGGGCTGGTATTGCTGTCGGAAGATTTCTTCTTACTCAAAGAATGATGGGATGGATTGGCTCTAGGAGATCTATTATTGTACTGTCTATGGTCATCATAGGATTTGATCTTCTCGCTTGGCTGATCCCTAACAACATTGCATCTGCTGTCTGTGCCTCTCTTGTTGGCGTTGCTGTGGGCCCCGTTTATACCATTGCAGTCTCGTTAGCTGCCAGAATTCTGCCTAGAAAGATCAGATTTTGTGCGCTTACGCTGGTGACAGCATTTGGTTCTTCTGGTGGTTCCGCTGTGCCATTCACTGTCGGTATGGCTTCTAGATTCGTCGGAACTTATGTCTTACACCCAGTGTTTATCACCTGCTTGGGTTGTATGCTTCTATCCTGGGTTGTGCTGCCAAATATTGAGAGGAAGGGGTTAATTAATAACTTTTGGCAAAGGATTTGGTGAAATCATGTGGAGATAAGAACTCTTCAATTATCTAACATCCAGTAGCATGTCTGAACTACGCCGCCAGGACTGTCAGCATACAAGCTCCAATGAAAGCCGAATATCTTATCTATATCAATATCATTTACGAGTCCAACCAGATTTCAAATTTGTAGACGTAAGCGGAAGAGAGCTTCCTCCCCTCCACCCAAAAAAAGAAAGCGAAGTGCCCCACGTGGGGCTCGAACCCACAACCGTACGATTAAGAGTCGTAAGCGCTACCGATTGCGCCAGCGAGGCAATTGCTTGAGAGGTGCTATGTAATGGTTTCAGTCAACGAGTTAATACTGTTCGTCTATTTGTATTTTTTTGCTCCAAATTGGGCTCATCATGAGTTTTAGGTAGAGCTATCTTTGGATAAGGAAATTTCTATCATGCATTTTCTATGATTCTTATGTATGCTCTGTCTGTAAAAGATTATCTATAAGCTGCAAAACTTCATTGCTTGCGTTTGATGTTTGTGTGGTGTCAGAGAATGGGTTTTCCAACTTCTCACTGATTGCCAGATCTAGCATTCTTCTGAGCTCTTTCACAAGCACAGCATTCTTAGACCACGTCTTTATCGGGAGCCAATGGTCCAAAATAATGCCGGGAGATTGTTTCCCGGAAGAAATACTCGACAGATCATATGTAAATGGTGCACCAAATAGGAGTGTAGAAAGAGTTGAAGCAGGTGTAATGTCTCTCAAGAAAAGCTTGGAGGTAACAGATGAGGTATTGTAGACCACAAATGTGCTTTTAATTGCTTTACTTTTTGCCGACGGGGCACAGGGGACAAGATCCACCTTAATCTGTTGTAGCTTTTCAAATTCAATCAACCCATCCACTCTTTCACTCTTCAAATCTTCCAGTTCACGCACCTGGGCCAGCGATAGTTCTTTATTGCTGGTATCAAACAGCACTGATGACGGATGAATAAATGCCCTGGTAGCTGGAAGTTTATCAATCGAAATCAGATAGGAATCCTTCTTTGATATCTGTGTGATGTATTCCTCGTTCCTGATCCAATACTTGACCAACTTTGCATCTGGATCAACCTGGACTGAACCTACTGAGGTACTGTAGAATTTTGGGTCTGGTAACTGGACTCGGGCAACTTGAGGGTAAAACGCACCTGAGATGATGGCTCTCATGACAGAAAGGTTCGATCCATTTCTGTTCAACTGTGCATCACCGTTCTTGTATGTCAACGGCACAAAACCGATATCCTCTAGAATAGACTGGTATTGCACAATAGAGGACTTAATTTCACCCAACTTTGTGAATGAGAGAAAGTTATCATTCAAGTATCTCTTTCTTTCGGTCGTAGAACTCAGATCCAAGTACCCCTTTACAACAGCGACAGTAGCCAATAAATCACCAAGATCTTTATTCTTGGATAGAATGGCCTTGATTTTGTCTCTGTTGTCTTGCGAGTGAATGAATGGAGATCCAACTCCTAGGACTGATGTAACTAGAATTCCGAAGTCGGTGCACCCGAAGATGATAGAGTAGATCAATAACTTTCCATGTTTTGGGTCAATGATAGGAAGCATTGAAGTGTATTTACCCAATTCAGTGAGATCACCAAACTCGTCAATGAACCCAGAGCACCTCAATATCTCTTCAGATTTCATCAGAGAATCCCTTGGAGGAGGATCTAATCCGCCGTTCAGGAATTCGACAACGTCATTAATACCCATGGTTTTCACAACGAGATACAACGAATCAAGATTAACTCTTTTGATCTCAGGAACAGGTTGATTCATCATCGCTTCATGAGTCTCTCTGGTGTACAGCTTGTAGGAAACACCACTGGAAACTCTACCCGCACGACCGCGTCTCTGCTTAGCCTCAGCCTTAGACTCAAACGTCTCAACAAGCTTTGTGGTATTGTCGATAGAGTTGTAAGTCATAGATTTCACACGTCCAGAATCAATAGTAACAACACAGTCATTGATAGTGATGGAAGTTTCGGCAATGTTGGTAGACACAACGATTTTTCTTCTTCCGGGGAAAGATATGAACACTCTATGCTGTTCTTGTGGGCTGAGCGTAGAATGAAGGGGAAGGATGACGGAAGGTTTTTTGAAAGTTTGTTGGATTGTTCTCACACAAGAATTAATTTCTGCAACACCAGGAAGGAAAATCAAAATGGAGCCCTCATTTGATGATTGAGTTAGGTCTTCGTCGACTTTCACAACCAACTCAGCAATAAGGCCGTAATTGATATTGCCAGAGTTGAAAAAGTTGGAGTCTACCTTTGGCGAGATCATTTCCTCATTAATCTTGATTTTGAAGTCCGTCTTCCGGAGGACATCATCCAGGTAGTAGTCTTCAATTGGGAATGTTCTTCCTTTGATATGTGCAGTATTCAACCCAATAAAGAAAGACTTGAAGACTGATGTGTCAACAGTAGCACTCATCAGGACAATCTTCAGGCTCTTGAACTTCTCCAGTAGTTGTTTGATCATAATAATGATGAGATCTGTTTCCATAGATCTCTCGTGGACTTCATCAATCACCAATACCGAATCATTCAAGAACTCGTCCCCACTTTGGAGGAATTTCACCAGAATACCGGTAGTTAGGAACTTGATCCTGGTGTTCTTGTTGGACTTGTTTGCACCTCTGATCACATAGCCAACCTCTTCACCGCATTTGGTTGCCCTTTCCTCTGCGACTCTTTCAGCAAGACCAATTGCTGAAATTCTTCTTGGTTGCGTACACAAGATCTGGGTCCTGAATTTATTCTTGGAATACAGATCATCAAGAATAAACTGCACCAACTGGGTAGATTTACCCGAACCTGTTTCACCTGTAATCAAAGTTATTTGATTGGCGTTGATAATCTTGAGCAGGTTCTCCTTCTCTGCCCATGCTGGAAGTTTGGATCTTGATTTCAGCATTTCTTTGAGTTCAATAGATCCCCTTCTCTTTTCATAATCAGCTTTGATTGCTGTAGCATCTGGGTTGATTTTGAAGAACCTCCTTGACTTAGCACCAGTAACTGAAGTGACAGATAGAGAATCCATATCATCTTCTAAAGGAGGTGATTCCAAAAGTCTGCCTGGGTCTTCAATGATAGAATCACAATTTGATTCCAACCAATCCACAAGAGAAAATATATAACTATCTCCAACAAGATTTTCAGAGGCATACTTTCCAAGTCGGGAGATAATTTTGAGTTTGACGTAGTTCGGTAACTTGAAATTATTGTCAATGGTTGAGATTAACAGGCCCACAAGGTCATAGGGGTAGCAATCTGACCTGTGGACAGTGAGTGATAGCAATGGACTGAAGTATATACATACAGCACTATCACCAAGTCGTTTGATTTTTGATGGTTCGTAAATCGACTCTAAACTATCTATTTCCTCGCCCCAAATTGCTTGAGATTCTGCAGAGTCAGCATCCTTATTATTGGTAAATTTGGAATACTTAGCTGTCAAGGCAACAATAGTTTTTCGAAGATCGACATCATTACTGTTAAGGTAAATAATAGCCTCTGACCTTGACACACCAAACTCTGTGACTTTCTTTAAAAGAATTTCATTCTTATCGGCCACAGTAATTGCATCCTGAGAGCTCGGATCAGCAAAGTAGGATGGTAAATCGTCATCAGGGACGTTGAACAAGAGATAAGAGAGGGGATCTTGGTACATGAGAGCCTCTTCAACATGTGACTTCCTGAATCCAAGTAAGTGAAGCATCTGCTCTTGCGATTTATTGTCCCCCTGAGAAGCGGTGGACTTTTTCCAACGAATGTGATTCTTCAATGCCTGTTGTATAAGTTCTCTTTGCTTAATAGAGAAGCGGAAAGAAAGAGCAGAATCCCATACTTTTTTGGGGAATTTGACGTGCGTCTCCTTCTCTGGAAGCGATATTTTGACTTGGTTTGTCTTTTTCTTAGATCCTAATAATGGGGACGGAGATTCCTTAGCAGATGTGAGAACTATTGGCGCCTGCTTGGCCTTTGCCTCTTGATTGAGCCTCACTTGTTCTTCTTTCTCCCTGTTTTGCTTGTTCTTAAGATCTTCTAGCACCACTTTAAACGGATCATTATTGTAGATTCGGTCATGCTTCCTTGGATCTTCTTTAAGAATTGTCTTCCTTTGCGTTTCAAGCTCAGCCCATGCATCTTTAAACTCTCTTGGGAGGACCATATGAAGACTCTTGTTGAAACTGACTCTATGTAATGCAGCAGTTGCGGCGAAAAATCTTGCCTCAATAGCAGTTTCTTTACCTGGAAAACTGTGCGTGCATCGCACTTGGATCTTATCCTTTGTCTTGGGATCAATCCAAGCCAGGATTGCAGTGGCGACCATGCCTGACTTGACCTTGTGCATGTCATACTCAACTCTTTCCCATTTAGATCTTTGTGCATGCTCATGGAGCAGAGAAATTGGGGTCTTACCACTCGATGGTCGTTTCATTGGATTGACGGGTGTATTTGCTGCATCTTGGCTCGTGTTTTGCTTCCCCTTTCCACCTTTTGCTGGTGCTGGAGTTTCAACAGCAGAGGTCTTACCCTTCTTTCCCTTCGCCGGAGGAGCGGCTGCCGCGGGCGGTTCTTTTGGTTTTGTAAGTTTCTTCGCCATCACCTCCTGGAAAAAACACTAGCTTGCAGTTCTGAGTTTCCTTGACGACCCCCCCAAATCCAGGCGTAGCGCTGCGGATTTTCAAAGACAATGTGGCCTAGATGCTCATGTTTGTTTGTTCCACCGATGAGTTTGAGTTTGCGTACAGAACAAGTTCGCGAATAATCGCGACTCATCTTGCTGAGAAACGGTAGGCCCACCTAGAAGTTAGCAGATTTGCGGCGGATCTCCAAGTTGGTGCGAACGGATTGGAGAATTCTTGGGTCAAAGGGGCGAACGAGCAGTATGCGGTTGGACACGGCCTTGGCCAGAAATAGGTCTGGACTTGACCCAAGGGACTCCTCCTGCGCGAAAAGGATTTGAGCTTGTCAGATTATTTGGCTGCCTCTGTAGACCAACAGCGACAAAGCGTAACACCCTTTTTGGGCGTCCACTAAACTGTGAGATGAAGTTAACACGCCATGCGCAGGCTCCAGGACCGATAAGGCCGCGCCTTTTTATCAGGGCTGGTATCTATTCCCAGGCCGAAATAACCCCTAGCTTGGATTCGGTATCATAAAACACGTTACTGGCTCGTACTGAAAGTCTTCCTGAGCGATCGAGGGCGCGGGTCAGAGATGATGGCGGTGTCTTTGCGTGCCCTCCTACTATAGCTTGTAGTACACAAGGCGATCGGAGAGGAAGACAAAAAAAAGCAAATGGACGAAGCAATCTGGCAATTGGTGTCTGAAACAATAAAATCAAGTAAAGTTCGCTATACTGAGAGAGCTAGATTCAATATCCTAGCCCCCTCTATGCGTATCTTATAAAATCTTCTGTGCGCATACATAGAGCGAGACCAAGCGTATCCTGCGAGCCACGAGAACATACAAAGTGCTTTATCAAATAATCCATGCAAGAGCCCATTGAGAAATGGAGTTTTTACGCCAGGTCCTGTATCGAGGTTGGCTTTTGAAAGGTCCCTTCAACACTAGTATTTAAACTGGCTGCTCCCTTCTGGTTTCTCCTTCATGTATGCGTCTTGACTTTTAGGTCTACAGTTTTATAAAATGGTCCCTGCTCTATGCACAGAACAAAACGGATCTGAGTGAGGTTTGGACAGCGGTTGGGCCTGTACGCTTAAAGATCCACTGACAACGCAAATATTGTAAGCATATCAGTGTGATGACCCAGACAGAGAAGTGCAAGGCTTTGTACAATCCACAAAGGCCCAAGAGATCTGCTCCAGGGTACGCGTTGAGGCTGCATGTATATGCAAGGGCACGCCTAAACTAGCGGATAGTCAACAGTCGCTGTGCAAGCACACCAAAGAAGACCCTCACTGGAGGCTTTTTGCTATGTATCCCCCATGTAGTCAGATTATGTCGTAGCTCTGCACAGCACGGGAGGTGTATGAGGGGGCCTGTTGATCCGTTGGTGGGGGCCTGCAGGCACTTTGAAACGACACCCTCCCTGAAGAGCGCGCGTGCTGGCGCTAGAAACTGGAAGGTTCTGGGTACGCCAATTAACAGGGGCCATGCATTCCACTGGCGCAAATTTCAGCAGTGCTCATGTGTGTCCCTCCTTTGCAAGAGCAAGGTGGGCACCAACAGTCTCTGGTGCCTGCGCTGCAGTGGTGTTGTGGGTTAGCAAGATGCGAGCTGTTATAATTAACGGACATCCCTACAAAGCTCAGAAGCCCTCTTCCATGACCTTAGATAGTGAAGACAGTGTCTAGCAGCGTGACGGGGCTTTTTTCCTCTTGGTACAACTATGTTGTCACGACAGACAAATGATATTCATCTGGAGCCCTTTAGGGAAAAGGCGCCGCCATACATCGGGTTCAACAAACACGCTGCGTTTAACGGATCGTGAGCTGAGCTGAACATTATTTCATACTCTAACATGATTGTGGTGCTGTGCACTGCCACGGTCGCAAAACGTTCAAGGGTTCCGCAAGCTATAACCTTATATCGTACTCCAAAGACTTAGCCACTGTTCGCCGCTTCTACTTGACGCAAAAGAACCAACTCATCCAGCCAAAGTGAGACAGTCCCTTTGCCCTAGAATGCCAGGAGGGAAATGGCACACCATCATGAAGGGCCCGCTCCCATGAGTCCGGCTGATGATAGGACGCTGGTAATAGTCACTGGACGCTTGGCCCTGCACTATCACGCGTGATGCCGAAGAGGGAGAAGTTCCTTGGGCAAGACAAAGGACTTCTTGTTTGGTGAAAGCTTTTGCTGCATGTCTGCCCCCCATCATTGAATGGTGAGAACTTCTCTCGTTCGTGCGAGACAACATTTTACAAAGGTACATCTCGACGCAAGCACACCGCCGCTATATATAAAGGGGCCTCGCTCCTCTGCTTAGACATACACCAGGGGGCTGTCGCCCGGTCCAAATCAATTCACTGTATACATGAACACAATCTTCACACACCAGTTTATACGCCAGGACCAGTAACGGCCTTTCAACCTCCCAACTACTGCCTCGGTGTCCTATGTGGCCTAGCCTTGTGCCGCTCGCTACCTGTTGGTTTTCTGTATCCAGGCCCTCAATCCGATTTCCTCCTTTTTGACCATTCCTCACAAACAACAACAGTTCTTCAGCAGATCTCACGCGGATATCAATCTTATCCACCTCGTGCACCGACCAAACAACCGTATCTAGCCCTTAAAAGTCCTTCAAAAGGTCGACAATATCAAAACATCTATGCCCAGAAGAACTACCAGGCTCAATAGTGCCTCAGAGGGCAGCAAGGATGGGTTTCAGCCACCCCGTGACTCGGACCAACAATGGCAACAACTCCCTTCGTATTTGGACACAGAAGGTAAAGATGATCTGGCAATGTTCATGGAACTCGGAGACAATCAGGACTTCATCTCCTCCATCACAAATTTTGATAGCCTCTACGCCCAGCAGCAACAATTCCGGAAGCGGAGGGTGGAGAAAGCTTGTGACGCCTGTCGTATGAAGAAGACCAAATGCGATGGCGGACGACCATGTTCCAAGTGTATTACCGAGAACAGAATTTGTCAATATAGTGATCGTCGAAAGAACGAGAAGATGTTTCCTCAACACCATGTTGAGATGCTGGAAAAGCGGGTGGAACTATTAACAAAGTGTTTAGATGGGCTTTTCGCCAAGGTGTACCGGAGAGAAGATACATCACATTTAGCTGCAAAAGATGGATCACTGGCAATCAACGTTCTTATGGAGGAATTGGGATTACAGGATGCTTCTCCACGGAAATTGGAGGACGATTCTCAATTGGATTCAGCTATAAAGGAGCTTACACGAGACATGGAGTTCCCTTAATAATTATCATACATCAAGCTATATCAAGCGGCTCAAACATTGCAATTCAACGTTTAGTTCTGTGATGGCTTGGCCAAAAACTTCTTGCAGCTCATTGCTAGTATTAGAGTATGACTACAGTGACGGTACTATCAGTGATGGCGCTTGAGCAGGTGCAGTGGTTGGTCATGACTCTTAGCCAAATTGACGATCGGATGCCCCTACGCTATTTACACCCAGGCATTCTGACGCTCCTTTTATATCGTTAACAGACAAAAACTTTACGAATGATTTTAGATTTGGCTAATAAAAAGAAGCGCTGTGCAAAGCAGCTCGACCCGGCACTCAGATCTCGACCCGGCATGGTCAAAGTTAAAAACAATGTTTAACCCATCACACTAAAGTAAAAAAGTCTAGTTCGGTTTGCTGTTATATTTATGCTCAGTTGAACTTTTATTATTTACTGCAATCTCATCAGAAAAAGCAAAGTTGGGCCATGTTCCGAGGGGAGGGGGAGGGGGTGATGTTAATGTTTTGTGTAGCGTCCACAACGTCAATCTTCAAAACTGGGGCCGAACACAAAGCCTATGAAGAAAAGGCGGGACCAAACCTGTATGCCACATACATAACGAGAAAGTCGAGGCCCAAATTAAAGATATCGTAAAAATTTGGCATATAAAGTGAATTCATTGAGCTAAAAGGTTCTCAATATTTGGTTCAATTGTGATTGGTTTTGTCAAGGATGAATATCTCTCGACAACGGTTCCCTTCCTATCCACAAGGAATTTCTCAAAGTTCCATTTAATGGCTTTGAAACCCATGAGACCTGGTTTTGCATCTTTGAGGAACTGGTACACCGGATGTGCATTTGAACCATTGACATCTATTTTCTTCAAGATAGGGAAGGTAACACCATAGTTTTGTTTGCAGAAGGATTGGATTTCCTCATCGGTTCCTGGTTCCTGACGGCCGAAGTTGTTGCAAGGGAACCCAATAACTATAAAACCATCCCCCTGGTACTTTTTGTAAAGTTCTTCAAGCTCTGTGTACTGTGGAGTGAATCCACATTTCGAAGCCACGTTCACAATGAGCACAACTTTGCCCTCAAGTTGGGAAAACTTGAATTCCTTTCCTGAAGAGTCAACTGCGGAGAGGTTATAGAAGGGAGAACTCATCGTAAATCAGAAAAAAATAGAGAAGGCCCAGTTCAAATAGTAAATACGCCAACCCGCAGTGGCTTAATCAACAATTGCGATTACAAGTAGACAAATTTTGAACAAGTACTAGTGTGGAACGGGATGATTGCTCTCTAGAAAGCAGCCAGCTGGTGCCACTTTTTTGTCCTAGTTCCGGGGTTTGGTGTACGGGTGTCAGGCACTTAACAATATTTATGGGCATAGCAAGGCATCACCACAGCCTAGTCATATCATGTTAAAAGACTTGGTTTCCGTTGTCTTGGAACCATCTGATGCGCTTTTGCAAATTATACACGAGGCTTCTCCGGGTACATGAACTGTCGGTATGGGCCAATTCCTCAGCGCGCAGGCCGGAGAGCGCTCTCATGCTGCGCTGCGCTATACAAGCTAACAGAAGCACACTCATGGGCGCAGTAATCAACTTATTACGTAGCCTGCCCAAATAGTCGATTCCGTTCACCTCTAAACTAGCTCTGAAAAAATCGGCACAAATCCAGAGCTACGGCTGGCAAGCTGGCAAGCTGGAAATATGGCAAGACGCCATTGCTCAGATCTTTATTCAAGGAAACTGGGGAGGAGGTGCCGCAGTTTGAAAAGCATCACCAATGCCAAAAATCTCGTAGCGAACGGCAAGACTCAAGGTAATGTGAGTGGTGTCTGGCCTTTCAACATGACACTTCGTGTCGTTTTCTTTTTTCTCGTCTAGAATACAAGACCTGTATGTCTTGGGGGCCGCTTCCCTCTTCTCCTGCGCCTCTAGTGGATGGATATAATAAGCCTCATGGCCAGCAAGACAGCTGTTTGGTTTCTCTTATCAATATTATCTCCGCAAAAGAGCACCCCAGCTCAAAATGGTGGAGGAAACCCTCCGGCCATGCCTTCCATCGCTCACTTTACAAGCTCCCAGCCCAGCGTATAGCCACAGTGGGAACGGAAGGGGCCTGTTGAAGCTCGCCACATAATAAGCCAGATCGCCAGATGTGTCTCTCTACTAGGGTGCTGCTATTGTCTAGACGTATTACGTGACATTCATTACGGTTGGTACAGATATGCACATTCTACCACGCGTCCATGTCAATTAATTATGCATGTTCCGTTTCACTAACAAGTCTGGATTCTGAGGTGGCACACAACGTCTAAATGTTAATTGGTTTTTGCAGAAGATGGCCCATTCTCTCGATCTTGGTTCTCAAGTATCCATCAACTTCCTTGGAATTGATTCCATCTTCGCCGCCCGTCGTCCATGCTAACGGAACCATAGGAACTCTTTCAACAACCTTCACAAGACGATCTTTACCCTCCACTGCGACGATTTTATCTGGATTATTTGTCAAAAGCTTAATCTCTGTCAATCCCAAATCAAGGAGAATAGCAGTGGCCAAAGAGAAAGAGCGAGCATCAGCTGGGTGTCTCAACAGTAAGTTGGCTTGAACAGTATCAGCACCCAGGTCTTGCAAGTTGTAAGCCTTCAACTTCTCTCCAAGGCCTATTCCACGACCTTCCTGTCTTAAATAAACAATGCAGCCCTTACCTTCCTTGCCCATCAGTCTTCCAGCTTCATCAAATTGTTCACCACAATCACAACGGGCACTCCATGCAGTTTCTCCTGTGTAGCATTCCGAATGAATTCTGACCAATGTTGCTTGATCCTTCTCGTTCAACTCATGAATAATGTTTCCTTCGGAATCAAACTTGATCTGCTCACCAGTAGCATCATCTGTATCCGCAACTGTTCGACCTGGCCGTAATCTCCCCACATAAGCGCCCCTCGTCATACGATCACTTTGAGTCTCGCCTTCACGTCTTTTAAACAAAGACTTGGATCTAATCTGTTCCCCAAAGACAATAGCCAAATGCTCCTTATCATCAACATTATTTGAATACAGATGTAAAAAAATCTCTTGTCCTTGTGTTGTTGGAATTCTGGCACGGGCCATGCATGCGACTATGGGTAATGCTTGATCCGGCAATGCCTGTCTCTTTTTCAATGACGATTCATTTTCATGGACCGGAACGCCCATAGGTGTTGAGGGGACCGATGATGAGGGTGAAACCGTTGGGGAAACAATGGTCAGGTCCTCAAATAATGACTTTTCAGCGTGGACTGGTTGCGGGTGTACAATGGACCGTTGTTCTGCCATCCTCGGGAGTGTGAGTAAGTGTGGCGTAAGAGGATCGAATTGGTTGTAAAGTATCAAAACCTAGTGTCCCTATGTGCAAAATGCTGTCTGTGTATATCTTTTTAAATCAAGGTATCAAAGATCAAGTTGAGTGTATAGAAAAAGAGCCAAAGATTCTTCAATAGCACCTAAATAAGAAGAAAAGCGGAGAGAGGAGCTCGAAGTTGTCCGACAAAAGTGTGGAAGTTGGGATTTGGCGGCGTGAGCGCGAAACTTTCCCGATTCGGGCGTGTAAACCTTTCTCCACTTGTAGTCGATATCAGGCTCTTGCCTGAGGAAGAAGAGGTATTGGTTTACCCTGTTCTTCTTTTATAAAGGATACGGTTGATGCGTTGTAAGGAAATTCGAATCGTTTTTTTGGAGGGCTATTATTTGTGTAAGTGCGTCGTTTTAATGTCGGTGGTTGGGCATGTTAGTAATAGCGCTGACTAACAGTTAGTGAGCGATGATAATGCGGGAGGGCCACGCTATGGGATGAAGCTCTGATACTGTTACTGTGGACATCATTCCTAGATTGGGTGGTTGTTTGTCCTATTGCCTCTTGCTCTGTTTCGGCATGAGTGCCATTAATTAAATACCAACAGCGGCGCTAAGCTGGAAGCCGGCCAGGGTACCTCGGCGAGCCATAGAAGCAATCTTCATCAAAACAAATTGACACATACCGCTCGCCACCATCACTAAACAGCGCAAAATTCAACAACGAACGCCAATTGGCAAAGAATGAACATAATGGTCACCCTTTCGAGACCTCAGATCCTCTTGGGCTCTAGTATGCTTGTTGCTGGGGCAATAATTGGTTCTCGCAATTTCTGGTGGACACCACGCACCGTTCTCGAACCTCCGGAGACAACGAAGCAAGGAAACAGAATCTTCATTCCAGTTAGAAACGCCGAGGAGCTCGATAGCTATCTTTTGATAAAGAGGCCTATATTGCTCAACTTCACTGTCAGAGGAGACCCATATTGTAACAAAGTTACAGGTGCGCTCCAGAGAATCGTCGCATACGAAACGGACAAGAAAATTAATATGGTTGATATCGAGGCTGACTACCCAGAGACTAGAGACCTGGTTCCAAGATTCGGAGTCAGAAATATCCCTACAATCGTCGCTGTAAAAAAGACATTGCCAGTGGATTCATATGTAGACCAGAGTCTTCTCGAGAATCCAGAAGGTGAAGTGGACTGGGCGAAGCTGAAGGCATTTATCGAGAGAAATGCTGACCCTGAGGACTCATAAAATTCATTAACATTATAAAGTATCATCTGGAGACCATATTTGAACTACACGATCGTAGAAACTGCATGTGGCAACTTTATCGCCTGCAGGACTCCAATCGCAGCCGTAAACCATACTTTGATGGTCCTGTTTGAAGAACCTTTCTACTACAGGTTCACTATCACTTCTAGCACCAATAATCCTTGCTCCATCGTACATGCAGCACGTCAATAACCTATTGTCTCCACTCTTAACACTTGGGGCGAATCTCCAAACACCGCCTCCCAATTTCAGCTTTTCTTGTACTCTTGGAACCAAGCCCGCAATGAGACCTGACTCCGGAACACATCTAAGGTCCAAGCTTCTTACACAATCATCATAAGAGCCTGTCCATAAAGTATATGGCTTGTCAGAAAACCAGTCTCCTCTCCCGTGATGATCGCCAGGCTGGGCAGTTTGAATGGCGACGACACCTGCTTCATGAATCCGCTTTGCCTGAAAGATGGCCATATCGTCTGGACTTCTCGAATCATGCGCCTGTAAACAGCCATCATCACCTCCTGTAAATATAACTTGTGAAAGTTCTGCATAGTTTCCGAAGGCGCCAGTCCAGCATTGTAAATCATGTGGAGATCCAAAATAGCGAGGCTCAGTAAATCCTGTTGGCGTGAGATCCAGCAATGCAGCATACCCATCAGTTGTTGTGACCAGGACTCTGTTCTCAATTACCTGCGATGTGATGATAGATGTTATGAGAACATCCTCTTCAAACAATCTTTGATGTTGTAATAAAGTCAACTCATCATTCATGTACTTCCACACGCTCAGGTCTCCTGTAGAGTGGCCAGTGAAGATCAACGAATCATCAAAAGGTGAGAACTTCAAATCCAAAATTGCACTTTCTGTTGCATAGCTCCTTACTAACACCAAGGTATCACCCAGTTGACGATAAATGTCCACTGTTCCGTGGCGAGATCTGTCATCTTCAAGTTTATACGTTCCAAGGAAGATTAGTGATGGGTCCGAAGGATGGTACCGAAGAGCACATGGTGGTAGCTCCGTTATAGTATGGGCAATCCTACGAGAATGTGGATAATCAGACATTTCTTTTCTTCAGTCTTGATTCCTTATAAAGCTCTGAATGAAAGAGGAAGAGGGCATCCCATCTTCGGTAAGAGAACTTTTCGGCCAGTGCACCATAACAACATAATTCTAATGCGGAAATATTCCATTTGCGGAAAATACGCCAAAGTTTTGAAAAGTAAACAAACCGCGAATTGATGGGAAAACATCCATTTCCGAAACCGATCTCGTTGCTTACTTTGGACTGTATTCGTTACTAGTATATTGGCGAAATGGTGAGTGTTGATATCTGTGTTTTTGAGGAATCTTCTCTGTGGATATGAAGTGGCTCCCTCGCCGCTACTTGGCAGCAATTCGTGCTATCTTGTGCCCATCGAATTCTCCCATTCCACGTTGATGTTAACAACGTTGCCACTTCTAACGAGACGTTAAACTAACAACAAGAACAGTCTTCCAACACAAAGACCTACAAGGATGCGTTTTCCCTTTTCGACAAGAAGGGCACCGGCAAAGTCTCCCCTAGTGCTCTTGGGGATCTTCTGAGAGCTGTTGGTCAGAACCCAACGCTTGCCGAGATTGAAGACTTGCAATCTCAGATTTCTGGAGACCTCGACTTCGACACATACGTCAAGATTATCAACAGACCAGATGGTTTTAAGCCATTGGGTGAGCCAGAGGATTATATCAAGGGATTCCAGGTGTTCGATAAAGAGGGAACTGGATATGTTGGTGTCGGTGAATTGAGGTACATCCTGACCTCCATAGGTGAGAAGCTCTCAGACTCTGAAGTTGACGAGCTCCTTAAGGGTGTGAATGTTACAAAAGATGGCAATGTTGATTACGTTGAGTTTGTTAAGTCAATCTTGGCTCAATAAATTGCTGCTTTCCCGTTTTTTTTTTTTCTGAAACGAGACTTATACCCTCACACACATATAGCTCTCTCTCATCTTGCTTCCTTTCTCTTGTTTCTATCAGGTGTAACGGTCTCTGCTTTATTGGGTTGATCTGATGATCACTTTTTTCTCTTTATTTTGAAGTGGCTGATACTCTAATGTTCATCTGTCTGTCTTTGACTTATTTTTTTTTTTCGGGTTCAACAAATGATATGAACTCTACTTTGCTTCGAATCAGTTTTCCATAGTAGGATGAACAATACAGTTCTAATGCAACGTAGTATTATCATAGAATGGGTAAAAAGTTACCAATGATCATCATCGGAATACCAAACACGTCTCTCTTCAATGTCCAGATACATGTAGTTTTTATCCTTGACTGTTCAGGGGTGACTAAGGTGCATCCAGCCATTGTGGCCCCGCGGAAATCACCGTATGCAATCGTAGAAAACAGGTTGAAATACTCCAAAACTGAAGAGTCATCCATCAGTTCCACAATGAATGTAATCCTGCTCAATAATTGGTCCTTTGTCCATCCCGTTAATATACAAAATTCTTCACTGACATATGCAATTTGACCCGTACGTCTCCAAACAATAGTCGGTGTCCCTGATAAGGAGATAAACTTGTCATATTCCAATAAGGTACGTTGAAAACATTGCTCCATAAAGATTAAATCATCCTCTTTTAATGTGTTCGTACAGGCAATGAAACTTGGTCGATAGCTTGCCATTGCCTTAGCCATTTGAATCAACTCTGCTCTCGCAAACCTTTGCTTCAAATAATGAATCAATGCATGGAATCCTGGAGTATATGAGAACGGACTTCTCACTTTAGCATATATATCTTCACTTTCTCGAAATCTGAGTCCCCATTGCGATTGGGAGGAAGAATTAGTGGAAGTTCCATTCTCTGCAGCTTCATTAATCGCAATCGAGAATGATAACACTGCACCCGTGGAATCTGAAGACGTACCATCAAACTGCCGGTCTCCCTTAATAGATTGAAACACTTCAGGGAATGTGACCATCTTGTCTTGAACGAATCCAAGCATGTATTGATTGATGGTTTTGTCTCCTTGTTTGTACGAAGAATACAAATCATGCTGTTGCAGACTTTGAGGGGTTGGGGTTGACCCGGAGGATGAATCTTTGTGATGGACATATATGCCACTATCATACTGCGGAGAGTGATGATCTGCGAACGAATGCGAATGCCTATGCATTCCAAGGCCTATGTCATCTTGTTTGATGATATCAGAGAGGATTGAGTACTCAGAGTTTGCTGCATGTGACATGAACTTGGAGCGTGGCTTGGTAGTCGCTTGAGTATTGCACAGTGTGGGCGCATAGTGGTGCTCATTTGTCTTATTTAGCGACAATTGAGGTGGATACAAGTCATTGATGATTGGCAATGATGATGGTTTGTCCCTGGAGACTTGGTCGATGACCGTGGGTAGAGGTGGCAAGGACACATGATGTGATGATGAAACAGTTGATGCAGCTGCCGATGTCGTTGTGGCACCGGTAGCTGGAGGGCTTATGGAATTATTTGATTCACCGCGTGTCATGAGCTCATCTGGGACGTCTAGTAAGTACTTCTTTTTCTTGCGCGGGGCATCAACGCATGTTGCCTCAAGTCCCCTTTGGTAACAACGCTTGCAAGGCCTGTTCGCATCACACGTCATGTGGGCCTTGTGGCAGTGATTACATGCACGGGATGTCTTTTTTCGTGCTGTCGTCTTCGTCTTCTTGTCACCGCCATCCACTTCCGAAGAAGCAGATAAAGGAGTGTTTGCTGGAATCATGACACACACCGTGGTGGTCCTCTTGACACAGAAACGAAACGGCTGCGGCGGATATGAGCTGATGGAACAGATGAGGGGGTGATGAGCCTCTCTTCTAGAAAGTGTTAGGTCTGTTGAAAGAGTTGATCAGTATAGCAGATGTTGATTCTCGTTGTTGATATTGATGCTTCTACCCATGATGTTTCTCCAGGTTTTCACTTTTTCGCTTCGCCGGTGCGAGACTCGGAAAACCCTCCGTATCGGGAAAGTATACGCCCTTTACGTGCGGGGTTTCCAATGGCATCCTTGCATCGCGTCAAGGACCTAACAGCATTCTATCAGATGCTGATATTAGATGCTATGTAGTCTTGTGAGTCTGTGCTATATAATTGGAACGCCAAAGGACATCCAGTGCGGCTTGGTGTCCTGAGGAGAGTCTTAAGAGCGTAGATGGGGTGTGAGCACCAGCCATTTGAGATATAACTCTATATCGCCATGTCTTTATATATAATTTTCAAATTAATCATCAATTCATAAACTATTCCTTACTTTTTTTTAAAAAGAGAGTTATTTAGGCCTGCCCTACTGCTGCTTCTTGAGGTCGATCTCCGCCTTTCTCTGGCCAATAGAGTTACGGATGACAGCTACTCTCATAGTTGCCAGCAAGTTGTGGGCAGCATTCGAGTGAAGGTAGACTCCACCATTGAAGGCCTTGGTAGCGTCCTTGCCCAAAGAGGCTCTGAGTAGCGGCTCACCACCTGGGTGCTCTGATATGTACCCAGTGACATCATGAACAATACCGTTGATGATAACCAAACCTGGATCACCCTTACACTTCTCAACAAACTCGGACTTATCCCAAACAGGAAGGTTGGACAAAGGAGTACCCCAGTCTAACTTTCTTCTCAAAGAATCGAGCTTCTTCTGCTGTTGCTGAACAAGACCTTGTTCAATGGCGTTCTGGGAGAAAGTCTTCAAGTTGTACGCAAGGCCAATCTTGGAGCAAGCCCAAATAAGAACCTTTGTGGGGTCGTACTGCCACCACTTGATTGCGTTTCTGTAGTCTGATGGGAACTCGTGGTGGAAGTTGTGATAACCTTCACCGAAGGTGACGAGTGCCGTGAGCCAATGATCTCTTGGTGTTCTTCTGTCATCGAAAGGTTGAACACCGATCCAGTGCGCAAGAGAGTTGACACAGAAAGTGGCCTGTTGAATGGAGAAGGCTCTGAGGATGCCCGCATAAACTAGGCCTCCCTTGTAATCGTTGAAGAAGTAACCACAAATCAAGGTTGGATAAACATAAGACATAATCAGCATAATGAGCAGGTAGTGCTTGTGCTGAACACGAACAACCCAGTCGTCGATAAGGTCAGAAATGTCCGCGCGAGCTTTGTACTTTGGGTTTGGCTTAACAAGCATCCACACCAAGTGGGAATACCAGAATCCCTTTCTTGCATCGTATGGATCTCTGTTGGTATCCGTGTATCTGTGGTGAATTCTGTGAGAGTGACCCCACCATTTGATCGAGCCTTCAACTGCAGCAGTACCAAAGAGGGCGAACAAGACTCTGAGCGGCCAATGGGCATCATAAGCCTTATGAGACCAGAGTCTGTGGTACCCGCCTGTGATGGATATACCAGAACAGGCGTAGTGGAACACTGCGAAAAGGGCCGTCTTCCAATTCAGCGGGGTGCTCAAAGAAAGATAGAAACCAACGAATGGGATACCTAACACGAGAACCATATTGAGCCAGTTGATGTGCTGGTACCAGTTCTGGAGAGTCCATGGCTGTTCAGAAATGTGCTTCTTCTGGGCCCACTTGGCCTTCTCCTTGGCATCCTTCTCAAGGATGTCGGCAACGCCAGCAGCTTCGTCAAAGTGAGGTGCCGTAATCTCCTTGGAGCCCATCAGGGAACCAAAGCCATTAACAATACGTTTGGTCTTCTTATTGACACCTGCAGCAATAACATTGGCCTTGAGCACGTCAACGGCCTCGAGGACCGGCTCCTGTGGTTTGTCCGTTTCCATCTTTGGGGTGGCAGGGGTGGTGCACTCTCAGGACCTTCACAGGTAACAACGCTCTCACTCGCTATCTCTCCCCCTCCCCAAGACAGCTGTGCAGATACAGTGGCGCCCGGCACCCTTTATACATCACCTATCGCCGGGTGATAATTCTGGTGTGGGCGCGCCCAACAAAATGCTCCAAAAGCGAAAAAAAAAAAAAAAAAAAGAGAAACACACAACCGTTGATCTGTGTGGCGCGTTCCCCAGATCCCTTGTTGGACGCAGCGCCGTGAACCTGAACCTGCGCCCAGAAGTCCTGGATCCATGGCGGTGTCGTGTGTGCTCCCGCGTGCAAAAGGTACCTCCAGGTGACTACTGTGAAATAGGCCGGCTCGTTGCACTGCCCAACACCCATTCGTCGCGGCCGCAGCTACACCCGCTCGGTAGGGCCACTGGCCGTTCCCGTAAGCGCCGCTGAGAGGTTACAGCCTACATACAGACATACATACATATACAAACTCCGCCTGTCGCATGGTCCCTGACCGGATAGACAGGGCCCTCTTGGCCACAAGAGACGCCTGCCTTCGAGAGCACACGCACCAGGGACGGAGAGAGAGCAGGCAATGGTGTGCTCTCTCTCTCGCTCTCTTTGCCAGACATCCCTATTGTTTTTGCGCCACGCTTAAGATCTGCCCAGCGGTGGTGTTCTCTCGGCCGATACTGGGACCAGTGGGTGGGTGACACATCCTCGCCCGCTCAACAATCGCGTGGTGGTGGTCTCTAGTCATAGGCTGATTTGTGGTCTCGTGTTTCTTTTTTGTGCATGTGTTTGTGTCTTTTTGCGTCAGGCCAGACAGGTGTTGGATGTGATGTGCTGGTCGGGAAGGGTGGGGCTAGTGATACGCTGACACGGTCTTTCTACGCACAAGGTTGGCGCTGCCGCCTGAATTGACTACTCGTCGAATGCAAATTACTGTAGATCGAGTACACAAACGTTCACGACTTTTGTTCTGCGCTTATCACAGACAGGCATTGGAACTCGTTATTGTAGGAGGCTTTCCAAAGTCTCACTTTGCCGTCGTCTCCAGAACTGCTGAGGATTGTGCCTGTTAGGTTCCACGAGACCGACCAGACTTCCCCGTGGTGGTCATCGTACTTTCCCACAAGCTCCACCTGTATATCGACGTTTGGTGTGTTGGCGTCTGCACTCATAACGCTCTCGTCGTCATCGCCGTTTGGTTGCAAGTCGTACAGCGTGCTGTGTTTTGATGGCTTTTGTGACAGTCTCTCAGTCAGTTTGAAGATGCGGACATTTCCGTCTTTGCATCCTGTGGCCAGCAACTGGTAATATCTTCCCATTGATGGGGCCCAAGACACCGATCTAATCAACCCAGAGTGATCGGGTAATGTCGCGGCTTGTTGTAGTTTGCCAGAGCTTGGGTGTCTGTTATATATGAATCCCTGGTCCAATGCACACACAACAATCTTCTCTGGGGAAAACCTGGACGGGCACCAAGCCAATGCAAAATCGGATTGGAGATGGGCGGCAGGTGGCACATTCAGCACTGCAACCTCAGACGTCAAGGTCCATGATCTCAAATCGGCAGGTTCCAGGGCATCATAGATTCTCAAAACACCGTCACTTCCAATGGCAGCAAGCCTCAACCCTAAATGCGATGGAGCAAATGCAATGTCATATAATGGGCCCCTAGCATCATTCAGAACCGCCAATCTCTTCCAGCGACGGCCACTTCCATGCGGCTCATCCAGATCCTCTTCCCAAATCCTTACCGTCTTATCATATGACACACTCGCAAGAATCTTCCCAAACTCAGGAGACGCCCACGTGAGCTTCACCACCGAGGAGTCATGTGCCTTCCACGAGTCATTCGGAATCCATTCATTAGTCGTAGCATCCAAGTCAAACACCTTGATATGTTGGTCTGACGAGCACGTAGCAATCTGCTTGCCGTAAAAGTCGTACGCAACATCGTGGATCAGCTCCTCATGGTTAGTTGCAAATGGCCTCATCCTTACCACGCTGCCAGTTGGTGTTTACTTTCTCCAGCCGCCGTTGTTTACTTTGTTGATGTCTGCGGGCCCAAAGCTGCAAAAGACGACTTTCCTTCAAGTCAAAAGGGAAAACCTGGTGTCCGGGTGTGTGGGCGCGCCAGTGATATACAGGCGCCAGTTACCACCTCCTCTTCCAGCTTTGCTCAAATCACCAAGCCACAAACACTTTCAGCGCCATTGAAAAGCGGGAAAGCATTATGGCAGAAGAAGTAGAAAGCAGCAGTTTATCTGCGGGGAGGCAGATCCTCCAGAACCCGGAGATCCTCACCGATATTGCGGCCAATCTTTCTCTGTGGGACCGCACTCAGTTTGCAGGTGTTGATGATACAGTCTCAGCGGCATTGGCCACCACAGACACGGAATATTACACACGACGGTTGTCCAAGGTGCTGGTTAGGTTCGATCCGACGTTTTCAGAGGATCTTCTTATTGACACTGACGCTGTGACTGCATTTAAGGCTTCAAAGACGGCAGATCCAACTCGCTATTGCAATACAGTTCTCAACTTGTTTCATCCTTACTTGCAACGGCTCCGAGATATTGAGCGTGTGGACGATTATGATGATTTTGACTTGTTTTTTGGTGGGCAGATGATGTCTGAACAGGATAGGGCACATATTTTGGTCAATTTGGGCAAGTTTATCAAGATGGATGACGCTGATGAAGAGATGTGCCAATTCAACTCCGATAAGATACGGCGATTTCTCAAGGCCTTTACGAGGATTAAATTTGAGGAACTAGCTGAAAATTTCCATAAAGAGCAGTATTCCATTGTCTCATTGTTGGTGGAGACTCTAAACATTTTGGATCAGGAGGAACTTGTTGTTGATTTTTTCAGACAGGAGAACAAGTTCCCGTTAGACTTCTTTCCTCCAACAATATTGGACCTCGGCAATCAGCTCGATAATGAATCACTGCAAAATGTGATAACAGATCTAATGGAGTTTTTCAATGACAAATCAAAGATCATTGACCTCTGCTTTGGCCAACAGCTTCCAGTCATGCTGATGTACATGGAGAATATTCTCGAAAAGGATGTCATCTCCTTCTTCGCAAAAGAATGTGACAAGAACATTGACATCATTCCACATCTCTACTTTCAGCTACTAATGGTATTTGTTCCTGGTCTCGTGGAGTCCTCCAATGCTGGCGAGAATTATAAAGTCATGGTAAAGACATTCATCAACCTCTACCTTGAGCCACTTATTGTGCGTTATTTAAACGATACTGTGGTTAACTTTGAACAACAGGCGATTGCTGAAATCAAGGGATTCGAAAAACTATACGAAGAGAAGGAGAAAATAGAAAAAGACCATCTTTACAAGTCTATTTTGAGTGAATATGATACTGAAGAAGTAAGAACAAACAAGTTTGAACTACTTTCAAGTTTTACCAAGATCTTCGCTAAATCTAACGCCACAAATAACTCCCAAGAGATTGATTTCAAACTCAAATTGGGCCTTATCAACAAAAACTTGAAGAACTTGGACAACTTCATGAACTTTGAGCTTTGCACAGATGTCATATCTCAAGCTAAATCACGTGTGGACACGGTAATGATCTTGGACTCTATTGAAGGCTCGATCTTGGATAAAAAGAAGATCAATGATGAAATTGAATTGCTATTCATCAAACTGATTGTTATTATTGAAAAATACCATGTCAAACCTGGGTTTGAGAAGGCTATTGGGATCTTGAAGAAGTATGAGCCTACTGAATTCAAATCACTCGAAAGCATTGAACAAATGAACACTGTGGAACCACTCGTGAAGTTCACAGAGTTGGTAAATTTGAGTGATACGATTTATCAAATGATTTTAATCTTCTATGAAAATGAACTGATCAGAAAGAAAGTCATTAATGGTAATGAATTTTTGAATGGAGCTAATCAGGCTAAGAAACACTTTGAATCTAACCTGGATGGGTTCATTGCTGATGGTTTGAACACTGGGATAGCCAAGCTTATGGATGAGATCGAGTTCCTTTACAACACATTACAACTCCCTAATGATTTCAACCCCAAATCTGATAGGCTAGATGATGTTTTATTCGGTCCCACAAAATGTGCAAGAAAAGTCGTTGAGTTGTTGTCTAATCACATCAATTTGGTCAATGGTACCACTGAGAAAGGCATGATTGATGTCTTTCAACAGGAAATTGGCGTGAGATTTTTTCAAATTATCGTTAAGAATATCAAAAAGAGACAGATTTCCGAGAATGGCGCCATTATTCTCATCAGTGATTTGAACTTATACTACGACTTTGTCGTTTCCACATTGAGACAGAAAAACATTACTCCAATGTTTGCAGGTCTAAAGGAGATTGGACAGTTGTACTTGATCTCAACTAATGACTCAAAGGAACTGGCCAAGCTTATCGGCGATTTGGGTAAGTACAACGGTATCTTCAAACAGGAAGAAGTTTATGAATTTGTTCAAAGAAGAACGGATTGGACAAAGACAAAGAAGGATGTTGACAAGGCCATGTATGGACTTGGTCTTACGGACTGTACAATTATGTGAGGATTAGAAATTCTCACGAGATATTTATCACTTACGGTGGCTCATGTCTTCGCCTCTCAGTGCACTTTATACAAAACATTCATGACTATTATGCTTGATCTGTACTCGAGATGAAGTGAAAAATTCGACCTGACCACAATACCATGTGAGTACATAATAAATACAAAACTGGAAACTTGCAAATATCAAAAGATGTCAGCCCTTGATCACCTTTTCGTAGTAGACCCACATTTCACCCAAATAGTCATAAAGAACCTGTTGACGCTCGTCATACTCAACCAAAGTTCCCATGTAAAATGGATCATCACTGGCTCCAATCCTATCATAAGCACAGTACAAATAGCCACCACATCCAAACATAACATCCCAGCCTGACGCTGGTTCTCCCAAGTCGTTGTTGATAACACGCTCTTGAGGCGGAGGTACAAGAATGGCCTCAATCTTTTGAGGCTTGAGATATTTATCTTTCAATTGTTCGGCTGAATCAAATATGTTCTTGTACAAATCCATCTTGATGTCATTCTCTGCTTCGTTCTCACGCTTACATGTGATGAAACCAGAGTTCATCCAAAGCAACGTATGATCATCCAAGCCGGACAGATGAGCTGGATGTGTCGTACAGAGCATATGTGATCTAAGCTTCGAACGTCTTGAATCATCCGAGTCTCCAAGAAGTCTGTTGGAGTTCGGATTGAGAGAACCAACTGCGCCAACACCGTACTTGTTCAAATAGTAGTCTTCATCTCCAGCTATACTAAATCCCAGCCAGAAAAGTTCTTTGTCACCATGAACCCTTGTTGTAGCTGCGCTCCACATCTGGAGGATATTGATGAACAATGTGCTTCTCATGTGTCTTTTCTTGTTTACAGCCACCATACCAGACTCTTGAACATGTTTGTACTTCTCTCCGAAGAATCTGTTATTCATGGTGTGGTTGGTGAGCTCTGGGATATCAAAGAAAGCAGTATCAAGTTTCGTTGGGAGAAGCTTCTTGAAGTATGTGAGCTCTGGTCCAGTGATTCTATCGTACAGCATACGATCTTTGAAGAAGAACGCACCCAGATTCTTGTAAACATCCGATTCGAGAATAAAGTTATTAATGTCCACAAATGGCACAGTATCGGTGTCTAAGACGACAGTATCCTCGAACGAGCTGAAAAGTAAAGTCAATAGCTTATTACCATATGTCACAAATCGTTGATCATCGGGGCTTACAGCATCAGTTGTATCGACATACCAAATTTCCTGTGGTGGGAAAAAGGTCTCGGCATTCAAATCTTTGGCATCTGCAAAATAGGTCTCAAGATACTTCTTATGGCTTGGAATTGCATCGAGGTTCAACTTTGTAGATCTAGCCACAAGTGTCAAAACCTTCTGCGATTCTTCACTGAGATCTCCTCTATGTACAATCTGGATTGGCAGCTTATTGTCAATGGCTCTAAGAACAAGAATTAAACTTGAAAGCTCTCCAACATGCTTGTCTGCAGCTGAAATGGCAATACCACGACCATTATATGCCTCCTTCAATTCTCTGGTAAAACAGGTGCTGTCATGTCCCTTTGATTTTGTAACGTAACTTGCATCGTTCAGATATTTAGCCATTACTGGAAGTTCATGGAGCTCTTCTCTGTTCCACCTCACATAAGTTGGATACTTTCTGGTAAGGAATTTGAAGAGACGTTTCTCATGCTCCTGACACGTGATTGTATTACTGATAGCCATGAGGCTTTGTTGCTGGTCTTCCGCTATCTTGTTCTCGAGGTAGCACTGACTGAAGACTCTGAGATGTGTTGCCCAATTAGACATGGCCGTTTCTGTGTCGAAAGATTCCTTGAATTCCCTCTGGTACTTAGACTCCCATTCGTGTTTCTTATTACGGAACTCAACTTGTTTGTTGATCTTCTCATCGTCAGTAATTCCCTCATTTTTCTCGAGCTCCGTCTTGAATTCGTTCAAACGGTCCTCAAAGAAGCGCTCTTTGGTATCAAAGATGTAACCATTGTATGGGTAACCATCCTCTAATTGGTGAATTGACCACTCCGAATCAATCTCATAGAGTTTTTCAAAATAAGTCTCACAACGCTCCGCCATCGACAGCCCTACAAACTTCTCAGCACCGATCTTGTCAATAATCTCCTTATAGACGTTCGGCGTTGGATACTTAGAGTTGACGAAGACGAACTGGGGTTGAGAAGCATCTGGAGTTACAACACCACCAGGAAAGAGATGGGTTTCACCATCAAAGAAGTCGTAGAGCCCATCCAGGGTTGAATTGATGTCCATAGATCCTGAAGCCGCATCAAGTATGAGACGTCCTGGTAGGGCCCTGAGAAGCATCACCACGAGGAAGGCGCAGACACACAGCAGAGCCATACGTGGATGGATAGGCCCCAAAATCGACTTCAACCATGGAAGGCGAGCCAACTTGAGGCGAATCCAGCTGGCAAGTTGCATTATGGTCGTTGGGGCTGACCTGATCCAAGAGTAGAGACGTAATACGGGTGGTTATGTGCGATAATGAAGAAGCTGCCCTTTTTTCGCCCAGTCGCGCTGCAGGACGCGCACGCATTATTGTGAACTAGGTTGTGAGCCAAGAGCGGTTCAAAATATGGGATTATTAGATTAAAAGATTAGTTATATGCGTTAATTATGTTGCTGGATATGCAGTGCCTCCTTTTCTCACTTGACTGGTACGGATGCGGCCGCTGTGGAGACAAAGAACTTTGGGTCCTTGCAGTCCTTAGGTGTTTCTCTGATCACATCCTCCACGTTCCATCTTGGGGGCTTCCCATCCAGCGAGCCTCCAGCGACACCAGTACTAAATTTGAGGAACAATTTATCACCAACCTCACTGAGGTGACGTAGAAGGTAGTCAATGTCCTCCTTTGTCAAGGCGGAAGAGACACAAAGACGGACTCTCGAGGATGTCAATGGTGTAGCTGGGTATCCCACAACCACAACGGCAATCTTTCTCTTGTAAAGCATTCTTGAGAAGGCTGGCATTTTGGATGGGGCAAACAGCAAAAGTGGAATAACAGGGGAGTCGTCAACACCGTACACGATGAATCCAAGTCTCTGCAATCCCAATCTCAAGTAACGAGAGTTGAAGGCAATTCTATCCAATCGCTCACGACCTTCACCTGGGTTTATTTCACCCATAATGACCTTCATTGATGTCAGGATTTGCTCGAGTACTGGCGGAGCAATAGGCTCGGCGCAGTTCTGTCCGTTGATGTCAAGTCTCAAACGATCAATAAGCTCCTGCTTTCCTGACACGTAACCACCAGCTGCACCAAATGATTTAGTCAAAGTACCCATGAGAATGTCAACCTCCTTCGGATCAATACCAAAGTAGTCACAAACACCACGGCCGCGTGGGCCGATAGCACCAACAGAATGTGCCTCGTCAACAAATAGATAAAACTTGTACTTCTTCTTCAATTCTAAAAGCTTTGGTAAGTTAGCCATTGTGCCCTCCATTGAGTACAATCCCTCCACTGCGATGACGATTTTCTTCCATGGACGATGCGATCTTGGTTGACCTTGTGAAATCTGCTCTCTGAGCAAGTTCTCTAACGCCTCCATATTGTTGTGCTTGAAGGTCTTCACAGAGCAGCCAGAAAGTCTCACACCTGTTCTGATAGAAGTATGGTTCAGCTCATCAGATATAATAAGCGACTTCTTGTCAAGCAAAGAGGCAAAGAGAGAAGCGTTTGTAGCGTAGCCCATAGAAAAGAGAATAGAATCATCCACACCAATGAAACGGGCAATGGTCTTCTCAGTCAGTCTGTGCAAATCTGTAGTTCCAAGCATGTTACGAGGCGAACCGACTCCAATCCCGTATTTATCAACAACTTCGAGAGAATTGTCGGTGCACACACCTTCGGACTGTGCAAAGCCCAGGTAGTTGTAGGAAGAGAGATTAAGGCATGTAGATGTTGTGCCTGGGAATGTAAAGTATCTGTTGTAATCATGGGCGTCTCTGTCAATACATGTGATAAGTCTTCCAGGGACACCAGCTGTGGGTCTGGCGAAGCAGTCATCCAACTTTTGCTTCATACGACGAATGTAAAAGGACTCAAACTTGGAGTACCATGGAGCCATACCATCCTTCTCTAAGAGGTCGGCGTATTTGCGGGGCTGGAAGTGGACGCCCAAAAAGTCCTTGACGTGGCCAACAATAATGAGAATAAGGTAGTTCAGGTAGGTGATAATGAGCACGTAAGTTGGCGGATCGTCCTCAATGGGGTCTGGAAGGGGAAGGCCTTCACGAGAAACACAGGTATACCGGTAGTCATCCGAAGTGAGAGCACCGTATTCGTTCTCCTTCTTGTCTTCCACCGACAGGCCACTGAGATCGATCTGTGGTATCACGCGCGACATCCTGGATCTCTTCTCTGGGCTTCCCACGTGGATTAGTAACTGTGGATGTTGATTGTTAAGGTGAAAGCGCTCCACGCGTTGTTTTCCTTTGCGCGTCGACGAGTAGATCGATTGTTCGCGGTTAGCTCTCGCAAGGTCGGGTCTGCGCTTCCTTGGTGAGGCAGATGGTGTTGGCTGCGAGGCAAAGAGTGTTCTGTGTGAGTTTGTGTGTCCTTCCTTCTTTCACAAAACACAGTGTTGTGCTATTTCTTTGCCTGCTCCTTTCCCGCCTGCCGCCTCGACCCAGTCAACAGTTGCGGCCCCCTTTTCCCCCTATTTGGCGTTGTGAGGCCCTGGCCATATTGGTCTGGTGTCCAGGTGTGCTTCCCGCACCGCCGCCGATGAGGCCAAAGTGTCAACAAAGCCTCCAGCATCTCCGCCAGCATCTTTACTTCTGAGCCACCAGATCCAGGATCTGCGGCATTTGTTCCTTTGTATACCAGATCTATGTCTGCAGTTGTTGTTCTCACACAGACAGTCGTTGGGGCGGCTCTCGTGGCGACAGCACGCGGCCCATTCCAACCTCTCCAGGCCGCCGTGGGCTTTGCAACGTTTGGGTACATCTCCACAAACTATCTCATACCGAGACTTGCACCTCACTTCACCTCCAAGGGGCTCTTCGGCAAGGACTTGTCCAAGAAGGACAAGCCTATCATTCCAGAAACAATTGGCGCCATCTCAGGGACAGCGTATCTCTTTGTCATGTTCTTCTTCATTCCGTTCTTGTTCTACCCTTACCTCGTGACATCCACTGCGGGCGGTGGTGAACGTGGCGGTGGCCTCCAACTCGAACATGAGGGCGAGGAAATGTTCCCGCATGACAAGCTTGCTGGCTTCCTTAGTGCCATCTTGTGTTTAGAGAGTACGCTGCTCTTGGGTCTTGCTGATGACTTTTTTGACTTGAGATGGCGCCACAAGTTCTTCCTTCCAGCGATCGCAGCCATCCCATTGCTCGTTGTTTACTACGTCGATTTTGGTGTCACACACGTTCTCATTCCATCATGGGCCCAGGATTATTTCGGTGGCGCCAGTACAATTGAATTGGGGTGGTTGTACTACGCTTACATGGGATCTGTGGCAATCTTTTGCCCAAACTCAATCAACATCTTTGCTGGTGTCAATGGATTGGAGACTGGGCAGAGCGTTGTGTTGACTATTATTTTGTTGATCAATGACACATGTTACTTGATTTCAGGATCCAAACAGGCTTTTGATTCTCACTTGTTCTCTGCCTCTCTATTGATTCCATTCCTTGGTGTTTCTCTGCCATTATTCAAGTACAACTGGTGGCCTGCAAGTGTCTTTGTGGGTGATACTTATTGTTATTTTGCTGGTATGGTCTTTGCCGTGGTTGGTATTCAGGGACATTTCTCTAAGACTTTGCTCTTGTTCTTCATCCCACAAATTTTTAATTTCTGCTACTCGGTTCCGCAGTTGTTCAACCTTGTTCCGTGCCCAAGGCACAGACTTCCAAGATTCAATGCAGAGGATGGCTTGATGTATCCATCACACGCGAAGTTTGAGAAACCATTGAAGAAGCCGGTTGAGATGTTGATGCATATCTTGGTAAAGTTTAAGCTCCTTGAGATTGTTGAAGGCAAGGACGAGACTGAAACCACAAGGATCCTGGAGTCAAGCAATTGGACTTTGATTAACTTGACCCTTGTCTGGTTTGGTCCAATGCGAGAGGATAAACTCTGTTCGACACTCCTCGCTATGCAATTCATAATTGGTGTTGTAGCAATCTTTGGAAGACACACGATTGGACCATGGCTCTTTGGTTATGATAACTTGTGGGTCATACAGTGATGAGTTCTGTCGATATTTGCATGGCAGCTTTATCACTAAAAAATTAAAGCATAGGGGTATATTTTTGTCATATTTCTTTTCTATAAATAATGTTACAAACTCTCAGCTGCCATAGTTGAGGTCATGCATGCTCACGTTTCATCATTGTTCTCCCTTATTCGTACTGCTTCCAGAACTCCGATCTCTTGTTCCAGAGATCATCAAGCCAGCCGGTAACTTCCTCAGTTTTTACGGAGGCTCTTGCACTCCAGAATTGATCAAGTCTCTTTTCTCCCTTAAACTTCTTCTCGTATTCGAAACACTGCATTAACATCTCGAATTTGTCAATATCCTTAACGTATCTCGCTTCTCTTGTTCTGATCTCTTCGTAGTCCAACCAGCACTCCAACATCTCTTCGCCACGTTCAGCATCATACTTTTTAACCAACTCCGATAAAAATTTGATTGTCTCGAGTTCTCTTCTGTGCTTCTCCTCCTTTCCAACAGGATCAAATGGTGTGATGTCGCCAACAAGAGACTCTGCAATGTCATGGATAAGCGCAATCTTGACACAACGGGAAGTGTCAATGGTCTTGTCCTTGATTAACATGGCTGTTACGCCCATCCTGTACATGTGGTCAGCGATGGACTCGCATTCAAAGATATCGTGGTCCATCCATCCTGTTCTTCTCTGAATTTTCAAGAGGGACACGATCTGGAGGAAAGTGAGCACGTAGTTTGATGGCTGGTCAACTGATGGCTTGGATAGCAAGTCCTTGATGTGGTCTGGGATAGCAGATTCAACCGTCCACTGTTGCTCTGTTGTCATATTTTTCTCACTGCACTTTGCGAATCTGGTAGAGAAAGACCTATAACGGTGGAGATGAGATGAGGTAGGGGATGCAAGAGCAAAACGTAGAGTTGCTCTCAAATAGCTCATACAACGTTCTCAGAGAAACGTTTCGGGTAGATAGTAAACACACGAAGATTAGCTGAAATAAGGCGCAGAGATGGAGGAGAGAACTGCCTCTTTGTGTGGTTTTCAAGATTGGTCTGCTGCCCGATGGGAAAAAATTACCCATGTTTTGATTTTTCCGAATTCGGGTGAGTGTTAGGGCCACTTTATGGTTGCTTCTCTACTCTAATGTGTACGCAGGTTCCTGAGCGTAAGGAAACTCTCAAAGAACTGTTCACCTCCGTTATCTTACGAACTCTCGTTAGCAGTTCAGTTCCGTCGTTCTCAAGCCTTGGACAGGATGTTTTCCATGTTGGCGGAGGATCAGTACCTCTCTTTGGTAAAAAGGCCCTGAGAGGAACTGAGCCAGGCTATTACACTCACCACTAATAACACTACACGCCGGTTACATGAAAACATATGATTGTACAATTATGTTCCTTACAAGAACCCTTTTTCTTAAATGACATTAACAATAAAAGACCTCAGATTCCCTTAAGCAATCAACTCAACAACACCACCAGCAGCTCTGATCTTCTCCTCAGCCAACTTGGAGACAAATCTAGCCTTAACAATGACTGGGACCTGTGGCAAACGACCCTTAGCAAGGACCTTACCGTAGCCAGCAGCCAAAGTGTCAATAACTGGGGCAGCGGAAGCAGAGGAGGAAGCAAGGTACTGCTCTCTCTTCTCTTCTGGGACCAAAGTCCAGAGCTTGTCCAAGTTCAAAGTTGGCTTCCAGAAGTGCAACTGCTGCTTGTGGAAGTATCTCTGACCAACCTTACCGAAGTAACCTGGATGGTACTTGTCCAAGTTGGTTCTGTGGTGGTGCTGACCACCGGCCATACCTCTACCACCTGGGTGCTTTCTGTGCTTACCGACACGACCCTTACCGGCTATAACAATTGGTTAGTATAACAATATTCTAGACGTATAAGTACCGAGAGGAGAATGGACACGAGTGAATGAGCTGATGTTGTGCGATCTGAATGGATTCACTGCGGTGGAAAACTTTTTGGCAGAACCTCAATGCTTGTTGTATGATTAACATTAGCATATTCGTAACGTCGAAAAATTACCTCGTGCAAATTTGGGCAGCTTTGTCGTTGCGGTCGGTAAAAGTGACCTCTCTCCGTTCTCTCTATCAGGATGTTTGCAGGCCCAGCGCCTGCAGTACTGAATATGGGCTTGTGCTTCCTTTAGATTATTCGATGCTCATCAAACCTCCTTTCAGTCTGTCCGTGTCAAGACTCCTCTCTGCTACTCTACCCATGTCACATACCGGAAACGTGACCTCTGTGCTTTCTGGTCTTGGTGAATCTGGTAGGCATCTTTGGATTTCTACTTGTGGTGATCAAACAATACACCAGTTGCGTGAGTTGTGAAGAGTTGAACTTTTCTGTTTTTTTCACGCTCGCGGCCAACCACCACAGAGGCACCGCTCCCAGGCGCACGGCTTACGCCCACACTTGGCCATTTTCGCGGGCCGCAAGACCGCGAAACCGTGTTGCTGAGGCAAAAGCGTGCGATTTGTGCGTCCCAAACCGTGAGTTTCGCGAGCGGTGACTGCTTCAGAAATGTTAAGGATGTTTGGGTGTCCTGTTGAGACCTTTTCAATATCACGTGCTTAGGGTTGGAACTGCGTGCGTTTTCAAGTCTCTGTGTTGTCATTTGACACATTCACTACTGGGGCGGTACAGGCGCAAAATTTATAGTCTATACATTAGTTCACTGATTTAATCAGAGTGAACTGTCCACACTTCTTCGTAAGTTTTCTTTCCCTTTGTCTCTGGAAGACCCGTTTTAATGAACAGCACAAACGCACCGCAGATGAATGCAAAGCCCAAGTAAACATACCCACCGAAAATATTATCAGCGATAGGAAATAGGTAGCCGATCAGGAACGTTGTAATCCAGTTCACACAGGTACCGTAGCTCTGCGCAGCGCCTCTGGCCTCTGTTTGTGTGACTTCAGGGATAAGCAAGAAAGGGATCGGCCCCAACCCCATAGCGAAGGATGCAACGTAACTGAACGTTGCAATAACGGTGGCTGCCGATATGGAATTGACGATACCCACGGAAATCAACACTGATGAGATGCCCATTACAGACACTGATCCAAGAAGGCAAGGTCTGCGTCCAAAGTGATCAACAAGCGGGGCTGCAAGGAACGTTATCAAAGCATTCCCCAGGGAGATACCACAGTTGATAAGCACTGCATAATTTGGAAGGATTTTTCTGATTGTTCCAACACCGTAGAAAACGATAGAGTTGATACCACAAAGTTGCTGACCGGCCAGAACTGTAGTTACCACGATGAATGATTTCTTGTAAAGAGGATCTGATATGTATGATGTGAGGGATACTGGGCCTTTGGACAAATCAGGCAGTGTTCCGACGCCTGACTCAAGCAATGGGTCAGTGTCTTCAGATCCATACGCTCTCATCTCATCATCCACAAGTGACAAGTCACCTCGCAATCTGAATATCACTTCACGGGCGTCAATGAGTCTGCCCTTGGTTGTCAGCCACTTAGGTGATTCATCAATGAATAAAAAGACTGCTATCGAGTTTGCTGCACCTAGAAATGCACCAACAAGAAGTAGAAGCCTCCATTGTATCGAATTGGCCCAAAATATGGCTAGTACTTGTGTTGTGAGGATACCAATGTTGATTGCAACTTGGTTCATTGAGCCCAAAAATCCCTTGAGGCCTTGTGGAGAAATTTCATTGATCATGATTGGAGTCACAACAATGGTACAGCCAGCTGCAATTCCAGAAACAAATCTTCCAAATCCAAGGGAGAAAACCCCCTCTGCAAGTGTTTCTAAAAGCGCACCGATCACGAAGATCACTCCGTTCACTAGAAACACCGTCTTTCTTCCATAATGATCAGCAAGCGCACCCGCGTACAATGATCCAAAGAGCCCACCAATTGAGAAAATGGCTGTTACGAGACCGAGGCCTTGGTCATTCATTTCAATACATGGCTCCAATCCAATTTTGCCAAAGAAAGAGTCCTCGTACGAAGATCCAGGGGCAACCAACTCGGCCTGACACGAAAGCACCGCAGATGGTCCGTTGAGCTCAGACATGTGATAACCATATTGGAGCGAGCCAAGACACGCAACAGCAGTTGAGGTCACCAATCTGCGCGTCCATTGTCTGTCGGACATCGCTACTATTGCGCTGATTTCGGTGTGATTATTGCTTGAAGGAGCCAGCAGCTGTTGGGTTAATGTGGCAGATGTGCTCCACAGCCAGAAAAACAGACAATCTCCCCACAGAAGCTCCTCACCACGCACCAATCCACATTCCCGAAACTCGATTGAAAACAAAGGATGACTGCGAAGACGGAAGCTGAGATTCTACCTTCTCTCATGCTGAAGATAGTCGGGATCGGATCCTTGATGGGTTTTACGTGGGGTGCTAGGACGGGTTACGTCGATGCAGGGAGGCGGTATTTGGTGGAGAATTCACACAGACTCCCGAGAACTAAGGGAGGATGGTATTGGTATCACAAGAGGAAGAACTGGGTCTGCATAAAATCTGCTGTTGATAATGGAGTAAAAAAGTCTGGAAAGCTTGCACTTCTTGCAAGCGTGCCACTTGGGCTCAGAGCAGGGTTGGACCATGTCAGAGGAACAGCTGATGCCCTCAACAGTGTTGTGGCGTTTGCACTTGCAGGATGGGGATCTGCCCTATGGAATAAAGTTCCAAAGACTGATAGACGTAGTATCACAAGAGCTGGCCTGGCTGTGGGAGCTGTTATTGGGCTACTGCAAGATGCCCTCCTTGTGGCCTCAGGGGGACATGTTTGGTATCTTCCTTCAATTACCACAGAGACGCCCATGGGCCCATGAAATTTTATAGATGGTTATATGTTGCCCATTATTTATCGTCACATGTCTATTTATTGCCAAGTATTTATTAAACTTATGCACTTTTTTTGTCTCTACTCGTCGTCGTCCTCTTCGTCACTTTCGTCAAGGTCAAACACAGGGTATGAGAGCACCACAGCAACACCCGTAATTTGATCCAGTTGTTGACCAGACTCGTGAAGAGATGAGAAAACATAAACTTCACCTCCATTTGCTCTCACTCTATCACTCATGTCAGCGTATCTTTTTCTGACCATCACATCATCCGCTCTGAAGAGCGAGTCAGAAAGAAGTAACTTCTTAACTGCTCCCATATCCACTGCCTTATCGCATTCTTTCGGACCATACCATGCCTTTCCATCATCATTGTTCAATGACTTGAAGAATTCCTCCAATGCCATCACGTCTTTAGCGTATTTAGTGTCTGCAAGCTGTTTCTGGACAGCATCAGATTTAAGCACCTCATCAAGGCCTTGGATGAATCCCGTTGAAGAATGTGTAACAATGAATTTACTCTTATTAGCAAATAATACTTTGGTATCATTCTTTGTGGCCAATTCAAACAACTTGTCGTAAAGTCCCTGTGCATAAAAACCTGGGGAGGCAAGAATTACAGCCTTAAGCTTATCCAGATCCAGATTACGAGTTATGGTCTCGCTGACAGTGGTGAAGAACTTATTTAGTGCCTTGTCATGAGCACTAGAATCACCTCTCCTTTTCTTGGGTATTGACTTTTCCACTTTTTCCTTAAGCACCGTCATGTTCTCTGTAATGAGACAGAGATGAGCAATCCCCTCTTGTAGCACCACTGCTGCAACTTCTGCTTTAGCATCCACATCGCATGCTTTATGGATTAATTCCCTAGATCTCCGATCCCATTCATCTTTATAGAGAGTGAATGGCTGGTTATATTGGATATCTGCAGAATGCCATGATCCAAGAGGGACATCTTCAAGGACTTCGCATGTACGACCTCTTAGTCTCATTGATTCATCAGTTGGCTCAAACTCAATCTCCTCAACAGTCAGCTTCAATCTGACAACAACCTTTTCTGACTTTCCAGAGCCTTTACTTCCAGCTGATGAGCCCTTCTTGACGTTTCTGGTTGTGGTGACTTTCACCTTGTCACCCTTTTGAAGCACGTTATAGAGTGTGAAGAGATCCTCCTTGTCCTCTGGAGTGAGTGTTACTTTTCCCTCACCACCAACCTCAATTTGATGCGATAGTAGCTTCATATCGTGTGCCTTTAGCGGTAGGTCCTGTAGCGGAGTAAAGCAACCAGAAGATTGAAAGACTTCGCCGCCTAGATTTTTGTCTCAGTTTTGTCATCGCGGGGAGGCTGACCACCATAGATTCATTGTCGCCCAATATTGACGGCTTAAATGCTCTCTCTACACCATTGAGATCATGAATTAATGCGTATATCCTAAACAAGGGGGAAATTAACGGACACAAGCACTGGCGATGGACTTGACCTTGAAGGACTCACCCTTACTGTTCGTGAGCTTAGCGTCAGGCTTACCTTCCTGCTTGTAGACAACCTCGAGTGTGTCCAAAGTGGTGAAGCCTGGCTGAACAGCCTCCCAGATCTTCTTCTTTGGGTTAAGCTGCTTCTCTGGAATTGAGTCGTATCCCTCGAAGAAGACTTTGTCACCTGGCTTGGATCCTGCTGGTGGGTCGACAAACTCGACGCTGTCCTCGTTTGAGCCACACAGCACCATAGCGGTAGACTTAACACCACGCATGTTAACTGGCTTCAAGTTGGCCACAACAACCACGTAACGCTCCTGCATTGCCTCAAGTGGGAAGTACTTCACAAGACCTGAACAGACGGTACGTGGACCTTCCTCATCACCACACTCAATGGTAGAGACATACAAGGAGTCGGCGTCTGGGTGCTTAATGGCCTTTTGGATAAAGCCGACACGCAAGTCGATCATACCTGGGTTTGGTGGCACAACCTCGGCAGTCTTCTTAGCCTGTTCAACCGCAGCCTTGGCCTTCTTTTCCTTCTTTGCCTTGGCAGCCTCTTCACGAAGCTTCTTCAATGTCTCTTCATCTGGCTTGCCCTTTGGCTTATCACCCTTCTTCTCTTTCTTTGTCTCAGCCTTGGTGGCCGGGGCTGGGGTTGGGGTCTCCTCCTTCTTGGCATCCTTCTTTGGCTTCTCCTTGATCTCTCTTGGGATCTGGACGGAGTAGTCGACAGAAATCTTCTCTGCGGAAGGAACCTCAACAACGGTGTTTTGAACGAGGTCTGCCCATCTTAGAAGATGACGAGACGTGGCGTAGTCCTGGCTAGTAAGCTTCCTCAATGATGGCAAGGTACGTGAGAAGACAACGGCGTCAACAGAAGATGGGGTGTTTCCGAGGAGATAAGTGGAGCTTCTTAAAGCGTCGTTGAATTGAGAGAGTTCCTCAGGAAGACGCTTTGAAAGGGTGAGCCACTGCGACTCCAGGGCCTGCTGCTCAGCACTCAAGCCTGTTGCGGATGGGGCCTCGGCTGCTTCTGCAAGAGACAGCTTCTGGAAATTGGCAGTGATATCGGACATCTTTTCTGCTCGCTGAAATGGACTGAACTAGGCCTTCATCAGTTAAAACAGACAACTGGAAGAATCGAATTTTTCCAGGCGGGCTACTGGCACGTCTGGAAATGGCAGCCACGAGTGGTGTTTTGATAACGCGCAGAGGCCATCGATTGCTGCTTTCCCGCCTACCCTTCGAAACTGGCAAGTCATCTCAGTTCAACCTTCCAGACGTGCCGCCATGGTCAGAAGGACGCAGTCGACTGCACAATTAGCCGGTCTTACGGCTGAGGAAAAACGCCTTCAAGAGGATCGCTCTCGCACCAAGTACTGGCGCCGATGGGGGCCATACCTCTCTGAAAGACAGTGGGGCGTGGTAAGGGAGGACTACTCCTTCGACGGCAATGCCTGGGAGTCCTTCACTTTCGAAGATTCTCGTTCCAGGGCCTACCGCTGGGGTGAGGACGGACTTGCTGGTGTCTCTGACAACCATCAGTTACTTTGCTTCTCGCTAGCCATGTGGAACGAGCAGGATCACATATTGAAGGAGAAGGCGTTTGGTCTCACGGGTCCTCAGGGAAACCACGGAGAGGACGTCAAGGAGGTGTACTTCTATGTGGATAACACTCCCACTCACTCCTATATGAAGTATGTATACAAGTACCCGCATGCCCGCTTCCCATACGAGGATCTTGTCAAGACCAATGCAGAGCGCTCTCGAGAAGAGAGGGAATATGAATTGAGCGACACCGGTATCTTCGATGATGATAATTACTTTGACGTGGTGTTTGAGATGGCTAAGGAGGATGATGAAGAGCTTTGCTTCAGAATCACTGCTTACAACAGAAGTGATAATGCGGCTCCACTCCATCTCCTTCCTCAGGTGTTTTTCAGAAACACTTGGTCCTGGGGTAAAGATCCGTACAAACCTCAATTGAAACATCAGTTAAACAATGTGATTCAGATGTCTCACCGCAAGTTCGGTAATGATCCGCGATCCATTGTGTTTGCACCTTCACCAGGTCTTACAGAAGATCATCCGGATGTTGAGCCGCAGCTTCTCTTCACTGACAATAACACTAACAGCGAAAAGTTGTATGGCCAGGAAAATGAGTCCAAGTTCACCAAAGATGCTTTCCATGATTACATAGTTAACGAGAAAGATGACGTTGTGAATCCAGATCTTGAGGGAACTAAGGCTTGTGCCTGGTTTGCATTTGATGAAGACGGTGGTGTTCCCGCAAATGACTACGTCACTATCAGATACAAGTTTACAAAAGCAACTGGTGAACTCACAATTAATGAAGAGCAATTTGACCAGGTGTTCCATAGACGTGAGCAAGAAGCAGACCGGTTCTATTATCGTATCACACCATTCCCAATCTCTGAAGAGCTCCGCCAAATCCAACGCCAAGCGTTCGCTGGTATGTTATGGACCAAGCAATTTTATCATTTCATCCAAGAAGAATGGCATAAAGGTGATCCAAATTCCCCAAAACCTCCAGAGAATAGAGCTAATGGCAGAAACAAGGAGTGGAAACATATGTATATTGATGACGTCCTTTCTTTACCTGACAAGTTCGAGTATAACTTTTTTGCCTCTTGGGACACGGCATTCCACTGCATCCCAATTGCGCTTATTGATCCAGATTTTGCAAAGAAGCAATTAGACCTGCTTACAAGAGAATGGTATATGCACCCTAATGGTCAAATACCAGCCTATGAATGGAATTTCAGTGATGTTAATCCTCCTGTTCATGCTTGGTCCACCTTCAGAGTTTACAAGCTAGAAAGAAAGATGTATGGTCGTACTGATGACGAGTTCCTAGAACGTGTTTTCCAGAAACTCTTGCTTAACTTCACTTGGTGGGTTAACAGAAAGGATCAGGATGGCAACAACGTCTTTGAAGGTGGCTTTCTCGGTCTTGATAACATTGGTATCTTTAACAGATCTGAGCCTTTGCCGACCGGTGGCCGTTTAGAACAGGCTGATTCTACAGGTTGGATGGCTTTCTTCTGTCTTCAAATGTTGAATATTGCTTTGGAATTATCCAAGAAGAGGCCTGTTTATGAAGATATCGCTTCCAAGTTTTTTGAGCATTTCTTGCTGATTGCTGACGCTATGACTTTTACTGGTAAAGAGATCAACAGCGACGGGACTTTTAGACTTGAAGAATCTTTGTGGAATGAAGATGATCAGTTTTATTACGATGCTATTGCATGGGATAGTGGCTCAAAGCGTCAGCAATTACCTGTTAGATCTCTCGTTGGTTTGATTCCGTTATACGCATCTTTGACTTTAGAACCACAGTTGTTGGAGAGGTTCCCTGGTTTCAAGAAGAGATTAAACTGGTTCATTGAAAAAAGAAGCTTGGTTGCCACCAGAAACATTGCAAGTATGGAGAAGAAGGGTACTGGAGAAAGATTGTTGCTTGCTTTAGTGAATGAGGATAGACTTAAAGCCATCTTGAAGAGAATGCTTGATGAAGATGAATTCCTCTCTGACTATGGTATCAGATCTTTGTCTAAATACCATGAGAAACACCCATATTCTTGGTTTGTGAACGGCCAAGACTACAGTATCAGCTATGTTCCTGGTGAGTCTGATTCTGGATTATTTGGTGGTAATTCCAACTGGAGAGGACCGATCTGGTTCCCAACAAACTTCTTGCTAGTTGAATCTTTACAGAGATTTTTCCTCTACTATGGACCGAGCTTCAAAGTTGAGTGCCCGACTGGGTCAGGATGTATGATGAATCTGGCTCAGGTTGCAGAGTTTATCCAGCATCGTTTGATTAAGCTCTTCACACAGGATGAGGTTTCTGGTCATCGTCCCTGCAATGGTGAGGATAGTAAGTTCTCTCTTGACGAGCACTTTGAGAACTTTATTCCTTTCTTTGAGTATTTCGATGGTGATACTGGTCGTGGGCTTGGCGCGTCCCATCAATGTGGTTGGACAGGTCTTGTGGCTAAACTTATTCAAGATACAGGGCTCACCATGAAGTCAGGTTCGAGAACTCCTGCACCTGCTGATGAACCAGATTCATATTTCCCGAAGTTGAGCAACTCTCCAATTCCAGGTCGAATGATCAGACGTCGTTCAAGTAAGTCTTTGGCTACGCTCACTGCTGAGATGTTAGAGCTTGACGATGAAGAGAGCAATGCTTATACCATCAACTTGAAGTCCAAGCCATCCAGTGCCATACTGTCAAGAGCCTCTAGCGCCGCATTATCTAGAACATCTACAAATAGAACCAATGATCTGGACTCTGCATCTGATGAGGAAGATGACAGAGCCTTATTGGAGCAGATCCGCAATGCTATGACCTCATTCACTAGTGGTGGAAAGGATGACGATGAGTTTGAGCAATTCTCAAGCGATGAGTTTGAGACACACAATTGATTTTCTATACACACGTATTTCTGTTTTTTGTCTTTACTGCATTTTAAATTACAAATCTGCTTTATGGTCGTTTGTAGTCGGATAAAGTCGATTGAATGTCGCCAAACTTGGTGACCTCCAGCTAATTTTTATGTCAATATACATCTGGACATCACCAGTACTTCCTTCCCTACGCTAGTAATAAAATTGCCAAACATTTAGTAGGCCTCTGAGTATTCAAATAATCTGGTGGGAAAACAAGAGCTCTTACGTAGCTACCATTTTCTTGATTGATTCAAAATGTGGAAAATCTGTAAATAATCTGAAGGTCTTGAATTTATTTTCTAGAATAGGACTTTTGCGACCACCCATCAAGCATAGATGTTGCCATACCAGTTTTTACTTATCTGAGTATGAGAAAGAAACAGGAAACTTTAGATATTTAAGGGAATGCAGTCTTTTGGAGGCTCCTTTGAATTTGCCATTTTGAAGTAAAAATTCGAAACGGTAGATATAGGGCCTCTTAACCATGTGCATGGAAGGCACCTTGAGCTAAGTACGAGCCCTTTGCTCCTATGCAGATCAGATATGAGGGACTATGACCTAGATCATAGGCACCATCAAATGACGGTTTCTCTACGGAATAAGAACGATATGATAGTTCGCAAGTGTTTTGGGACACCCTTGTGAGCCCGAATAATCCAAGGTTTGAAGGTACTTCATACCAAAGTGGAACTGGCGTGGGCCAGTGCTGATGCAGGAGCTTACCTTGGTTGACAAGTGAAATTTCAAACAGAGCCCAATCTTTGGCCAATGTTGAATCAGGAATTAGGAATCAGCAACATCAGCATACCCCTTGCGCCCTGTTTGGCAACTGGGGTTCTCCATTATTCTTGACACTTTCGTAAAGCCCTGATCAATCTTGTTATTTTTTTTTTTTTTTTTTTGACACATTATTGACGAAAGGTGAGTGTTTGCTACCGGACCGATTTTGGCACCTGTCCACGCCAAGAATGGCTACGACTTCCTCATGCCATACCTCGTGATCCTCTAGAGGTTTCTGGGAAATACTCCTAAGGATCATGGGAGCTACCGAAATATCACAGAAATGGCTGAATCCACAGCGCGGGGTTGCAAGGCTCCAAGTGGTAGAGCCAGAAGAATTTGCGCTTCAAAAATGATGCAAAAATCGAGCCGCCGAACCACGACGACTCTAGTTCATCCACACGGCCGCCCAGCTAGCCCTCTATACTAACAGAAATGACTGGATCAGAAGTACCGAGCATTGAAATCCTCACAATTAATGACAAGAAGGATACACAGGAGAATTCTGAGCCTGTAGTGCCGCACGAGCGTCAGATTGTGACCGATGTCATTGCTCTGTGGAAGCAAGATCCTGCCACTGAAGAGCTCGGAATTGCCAAATTGCACGCCTGTGTGAAGAAGAGAAACCCCAACTGGTCGCTCAGTGAGAAGAGATTGAAATCTGTGCTCAAGACTTTCAACTTGCTCACTACCTCAGAGCAGTACTCCTACGCCAATGAGATCACCTCCAAGGAGACACCCAACATGACGATGCCCCACAACATCAGATACCAGTTCACCAAGAACAGAGGTAAAGGTCTGTATGCGTCCAACTTCTTCAAAGAAGGTGATCTCCTATGGGAGGAGAAGGAGGCGTTGTTCTTCATTCCCCCATTGGACGTTCTCAAGTTGATGGATACTGGTAAGGCTTGTACTTATTGTGGCTCACTTTTACAGACTTCCAACTCCGTCAAGAAGGGGCTCGATTGTAACGTGTGCTCTCATGTCTGGTGCTCTCAGCACTGCAAGAGAGCTGATAAATTGCATCAGCTGGCTAAGCACAACGTCTTTGAAGAAGTAAAGAAGTCCAAGAAGTTCATCATCGCCTCTGCTTGGACCAAGTACGAGAACTTCTGTTTCAAGAACGAATGGAACGCAGCTCATGCAATTGCACATATTCATGCTCTGTGCATTATTGACAAGAGTGGTGTTTTGGCCAAACAGTTCGATGCCTTTGCCAAGGTGCGTCAAGACATCAGATACAAGGCCATCGACTCTTCAGGTATTGGAGGCGCCTTTGATACCAACAACAACGGTGGTGGTGCTCTATTTGTCCAAGAGCAACAGGAGGCATTGTGGCATGAGGGCCATGAGCTTTTCAATTCTGTGTTCCCACTTAACCATATTTCTTACGAACAGTATCTGGAGTTCCTTGGTACATACAACATTAACAACGTTGACGGTTCGTTGTTCCTCATTCAAGCGCACTTGAACCACAACTGTGATCCTAATGTGAGAGTCATCTTTGGTGATAAGAAGACAGATGGAATTAAGATCTATGCTAAGAGGGCGATTAAGGCGAATGAAGAGCTTGTCACTAGTTACGTCAACCCAGCACATGAAGTGAATCAAAGACAACGAGAATTGAGAGTCAACTGGGGCTTTGTGTGCTCCTGTAATAAGTGCAAAGAAGACAAGAAGGCCATCCAAAGGCGTAAATCCAACGAGGCTGCTTCCAGCTCACACAAACAGGCTATCAAGGAGATGCTGAAGAGTGCGCAAACTGAAGAATTTGAACTCGAGGTGCCTGAGATACCGCAAACTGGAGAACGCAGAAAATCCGTCAGATTCGACGAGAAAGTTATTGCTGTTAAACAATCCTAACTAGGCGTGTTCATAAGATAATTATGTATAAGTGTATCTAATGATCGTATAGAAACTCCAAACTTTTAAACCGCATAGTAAAGCCAAAAAAACACCAAACATGACAAGAAAGAAAACAAGAAAACCAGAAACGCATATTATATTTTTTGTCTCTTCAACGGACCTTCAGAGTCGGATCCTGCGCCTGATTGGTACATTAGTGGTGTACGGGCAGCAAGATGTTTTTCCAACATCAAATACAGATCGTCTTTAGTGAATGGCTTAGCCAAAATATCACTCATTCCATGTTGTAAGTATGTCACAAGATCTTGATCATCAATGTTTCCAGTCATGGCAATGATGGGTGTCCTGTTATCAAAGTTACGGACAATTGACGTTGCAGTGGCACCATCAAGATTTGGCATTATGATATCCATGAGGACAATGTCATAACGAGATTTCTCCAAGGCGTTAATAGCAGTTAGCCCATCAGACACAACCTCCACTGTACAGCCATACTTCTCAAGGAACTTGCGACATAATTGAATGCAGACGTTATCATCCTCAACGAGCAAGACATGGAATCCAGGACGTAGACTCCCTTTCGGGCTTTGTTGTGACTGTTGTGGTTGTACTGCAGTTGAGGATGCTAATGACGGGGTTGAAGATGACCCACGATGTGGCGGTTGATGCGTGGAAGAAGGGTCCACTGGAGGGAGATCCAAAGGTGGGAGTTTGACACCATGTTGTGCTAGTGTGCGCACAAGCGTGTTAATACTGCGGAAGTAACGGTCATTAGTGTTCTTCATGTTGATAATGGACTCAATCACTGTGGCATATTTTTGCTGAACAATCTTCAGTTCTCCATGAAGAGTTTGGTTTTCTCTTCGCAGAGTGCCAACCTGTTCCTCCAATCCCACAAGTCGCTCTTGCTGACTCCCCTCATCGGTAACACGTCTCTGGACGGGACCTTTACGTTTAATGCTGTCGAGAGCTTCACGATCATGTCGTCTGAAGTCTGGATGTTTGAACTCCCACGCGCTCTCGCCATACTCGTTCTGTTGTTTCTCTTCAGTAGACATTTTCACTTTATGGAAGTCATACTTGTTCAGTTGACGCACAAAAGAGGCGAAGTTTGAATGTTTGAAGTGTTTGGGCAGGATCTCCTTGGTAAACTCATTCGTGTCCAACACGACGAAAGAGTCTCCACCTTGTGTCCACCGCACGATCCCTCGATAAGACTCATCCTCAAGCATAAGAAAGAGCTTCTTGACAAAGTCTGTGGATCCAGAAGAGGTAGATGACGCATTTGTGAGCGGAATTCCCAAAGACTGGTTGAGTAGCACGCCGCCGTCGTTGTTGTTATTATTGTTGTTCACAGCATTAGCAGCGCCGACACTTTCCTCAACGTTGACCTTTGGCGGCATTCCGAATGCAAAGAGATGTTCAGAATGTAACTCGTAGCACAATATCAGATTTTAGGAGGCGTTTTGCTAGGTGTAGCTGGTAAAATAGACGTTCGGGATCGGTAGACCGATGATGTGATGAACGGTTCTCAAGCAGAGCTAAGAGACCGGCGCAAAACGTTATGGGTGCTTCGTTAACGTAAAATCACGTAACAGTGTCTATATCACTCCCCAACTGGTGCAATACAGTTATAGCAGACCTCTTAGCCTTAGTTGCAGAGCTTAGTTGCGGTTCGTCTCTGGAACTTAAAGGATACCAATCTGCCCCAAAAGCAGCGAAGGGCCGCCCACCTTATTTTCGCGGGTCTAGAATGTTGCTCTGACGTAAGCCATTGCGCTATTTTTGGTCCTCGCCCGCGCAAAGAGACTCATGATTTGGTATTCACTTTATAATAAGAGTATACTCTATAAACACAGAAAAAAAACACAAACCACAGTAAAACGATTAGTTTATAGTCAGTCCGGTCCGGAAGGCAGGTCACAGGGTCACATCGTCAACTTGATGTGGAGTCCCGTCTCTGCAAACGGCCGACAAAACGGCTCGACGCAGGTCCCACAGTCGTAATAGAGCCCACACAAGGACAAAACACGCACGCATATATCCAACGGCAAACAGGCCAGTATAAAAGAGGAGGAAAACAAAAACCACAAATAAAAATAGAAACAACATTAAGAAGGGCAAAGAGGGAATGTAATAGTAATAAAAGTAGTAAGCCATGAGCCGGTCATAAAGGAAGGGGGTAAAAGAAAGAGATATGCAACAAGAATCAATCTATCATCAGGAAGGGAAACAAGTACGAGCAAGGAGAGAACACAAGTATCAATCAGCTTACAAGTCGAACTGTCCGTTGACAAAGTCATCATCCATCTCATGATCTCCGTCCTGGTCAATATGACTGCTCTCGTCGTCCTCTTCCTCTTCAATGACATCCTCATCTGGTGGCAAGTGTGGGTTCTGAAGGATCAGAGATCCATACGGCTGTTGGGATCTCTTGTTGTGGAAGTCTTCCATAGCTGACTCATCAACAAATGTGAAACCCTTGAAATTAGCCTGAATGCCAGGACTCAATGGCGTGGATGCGACCTGGAACTGCTTGTGAATCAAAGATGCGCTTGTGTTTGTAAACTCGGGGTCAAAGTTTGAAGTATCAGTCTCGCTTGAAAGATGTGGTTTAAATGGTGGTGGAATCTTCTTTTGTCTCAAAAGTTCCCAGTCAATGTCATTAAAGAATGGATGTGCCTTCAACTCACGCGCATCTCCCTGTGCCCCCAATCTGTGCTTTGGATTTCGGTTCAATAATCCCTTCACAAATGAGCGGCCTTCAGGGCTCAAAACTTCCTTTGGGAAACGGACCTTGCCAAAGGCAATGTTCTTATACATCTGCTGCGTGTTATCAGCATAGAATGGAGACCACCCACAGCACATCTCAAAGATTAAGACGCCCAAGGACCAGAAATCAACCATCTTAGTGTAACCAGATTCATCCAACAAAACTTCAGGTGCCAAATATTCAGTAGTACCACAGAAAGTGTTAGTGGTGTCATTAGTAGACAAATCAGCCTTAGACAGACCGAAATCACAGAGAGCAATGTGCCCATTAGCATCCAAAAGAATGTTCTCAGGTTTCAAATCTCTGTAAACGATACCATTGTCATGCAAATGTTCCAAAGACAAAACCAGTTCAGCAATATAAAACTTGGCACGCTCCTCAGAAAAGCGACCTTCCTTTTGCAAATGCCAAAAGAGCTCACCACCAGACATGTAATCAGTGACAAGATATAAATCAGCTGGTGTTTGGAAAGAAAACTTCAAACCGACAATGAATGGAGATGCAGCGCTCGCGGTTCTGACCAAGATATTACGCTCACCAATTGTGTGTGCAATCTCTTTCTTCTTGACAATAACCTTCTTAGACAAGACCTTCATAGCATATATACGGTCGGTATCCAATTTACGAACTTGGAAGACTTGGCCGAACGTACCCTTACCCAACAATCTCAACACTTCGAAATCCTCCGGGCCATAGTGTTTCTTTCTTGTAGGGGTGTATTCGCAGCTCATTTTGATCTCACCCTCAATGCGCTCACCATCAACTCGTGGTTGGAGCTTGATCCATTCCATAGTTTTGTTGTTTGATTCGGTGCTTGGCTCAATTCTTACATGACCTAAAAATGTTTCATCAGAGTCATAAACACAAATGTCAAGTTCAGAATGGCTTCCAGTAACATCAAAAATTGCTTCATGATGCCAAACTGGGTTGGAATTGTTTGAGAAAATGTTCTCCCGGGACATTTTTGGTTGCAATCTTTGATTGTTTCTTGTAATGTGCTGTGATGATGATTGTCGAGTGTATCTTGGCTTGTTTGCAGCATTTGGGAATGGTCTCTCCTTCAATCCATTGGGGGTTGGATGGTTATCAACACTCTCCGGGCCGTGGGAGATAAATTCAGCACTTTCAAAGGTACAAACCACATATGGATGGGCATTAGATGTTCTTGTCAACAAGTTCTTAGCTTCGATAATGGTGACTTTAAGCTTCCCCTTTGGACGATGAACCTCCTCTGGAGAAGCAGTGGATGACCCTTGAACAGAAACAGCTTCAGTCTTAGCTACTTCGTTATACAAGCTGGCAGCATGTGCAGAAGCCAAGCCAGAAGTGTTACTGCTAGCCACCTGTGATAAGACAGCTTGTGGTTGGAATTGATTAGACTTGGTGGTTGTTCCCATAGCAAAGGAGCCTTCACTCAATGCAGTGGTTGGGTTAGCAGTGTGCTGGAAGTTAAGCAATTGAGAGCCATTCTGGGATTGTGAAGAAGTTGAGTGCGATGCTTGTTGGTCGGCTGCGCTGCTGTCTTGAGAGAACTGTTGAGTTCTTTCTGCGCTGGTGGCGGCATTCTTGTTGAAACCACCAAAGCCAAAGAGGGTCTTTGCAAAGTCAACCATTGTGAATTGTCCTGAAAGTAACGCAATGAATACCAAGTATTGTGATTCCAGTATATGTTGGCTAGATGGTTTTGAGTAGTTCGAAACTTCAAAGCACTTGGCGGGTTCTAAAAGGGGGGCGTAGTGATCTGCGACAAGATCAGGGCGGTTGAAAGGGCGTTTAAGATGGAATGAGTTTTGAAGTGGGGGGAGTCGAAATGGATGCAGAAGAGCTGGTGAAAAGTGTTACTGTGATCGCAGCGTTAGTAAAACCATTCCTATGAGCAGCCGCCAACTAAGCGAGCCCAGTGGATGTGCACGACAATCAGACAAGACAGAACAGCCGCCTGCGTGTACACGGCAGCCGCCGTGCCAAATTGCTGCTGCGTAATTCAGGAACAACTTACATGTCCTCTTTCCAGGTTCGGCGGCGAAGTTTAGCCCTGCCAAAAGTGTCGTAACGGGCGAGCTGAGAACGTCCTTTTGGCGTGAAGATAGCGGCGTGTAGGGGCAAATTTTTTGTAGGGCGGCAAGTCCGAGCTCTAAGGGCTCTGTGTGGCCCGTACCGCCAAAAAGAAATTACGAGGATAGGCTCACCACTCCGCTTATGACAATGCGGCTGGCGCTACTGGCTGCTTGGAACATATCGAGTCGAGTGTGTATGGTGGCGTGGGGCATGAATAAATAGGAGATAAATAAGTAGACTATAGAGAATAAATAGGCGAGTAATAAATAAGGACCAACTCCAATTGTTGCGCGCCGGCGTGGCAGCCAGCCTGTTTCAGGGAACAGTCGGAGGAAGTACAAGTGGTCGGAAAAGTGGAAGTGGGGGGGGGGGGCGCTCGATGAGATCAAATTATGGCTTGAATGCACCCTCGCCGAGCTCCTCCAGTGTTTGGCTCAGCGGTCTTCTTCTTACAACTTCCCAGAAGCCCTGGGGCTCCACGACACTTGAAGGCTTAGGAGTGAAGTTGTTATCAATGCCAGTACCACGACGAGCAAACGCACTAGATCCAGCCTTACCAACGATTCCTCCAGACCAGAACACGGACGCGGCAATCACTCCACCGAACAGAGAGTAACCGACAGACTTGACAAGGTTTTTGGTGAAAGTTCCAGCGACAGCACCTGCAATGGTTCCGGCATAAAACTCATTGAGCGTATCCTTCTTTTCTCTCAAGTTGGCAAGAGAGCAAGAAGCGAACTTGTAAGCACCGGTTGTCAGGACAATTGTGGCCCACAGCTTTCCAGAACGAGAAATTATACTGAATAGTCCTGCCTTCTCCTTAGCGATGGAGTTCTGCATCGCAGCAGTGGCAAGACCAATCACAGCAGCATATTTTACGGCAGTCTTGGTGCCCTCACCCGTGTTGACAGGCTTGTATTCTTCAACGTTAGGAGAAGGGTGCGGATAGCTGATGTAGGGCTTTGGAGCAGGTGGGCCCAACACGGACTCATCTTCAAGTATCGGGTTAGACATTTCCAGGTTGTTTCAGGCTGGTTCCTTGTCCGCTCTACCGCTGACTTTGAGTCTTTTGTTCGTGGAGCTGCCCAGCGTTCTTCTCCTTTTCACCAGGAAAAGCAAAAGCCCCACACGGTTTTCTGGGTTTCGCGAACGAAATCCGCGAACTCGTTTGTTCGCGCCGCGCATCTTTATCTCGGTATTTACCAGATTTAGAAGGGTTATGTGGCACTGATAACGGACCTTTCTTCTTCTCTATATCTGAGCTCTATCGCTCTATAAGTCTTTATGAGAGATGTTCTGTGTACGCCATTATAGTGCCGATATCTGCACGCGTTTGTGAGCTAACATCAATCAAACGGTCAAGCGGAAACCCGGAATCAGTGCCCTAACATCTTCGTGTAACTGCAGAATGCCTTTGTTCCACAGGCTTTATGGTTCAGTGTATTTGGAACATCTGTCACCTACCGACTCATAAAATTCAAACCAATCTCTCAGGATGAATAAGAGTTCCATTGAAATGACTGTTACAAGATATCTGTAGAAAGCCTAATGAGCTATTCCGAATCTCGACCGGTTCTTTGTCATAGATCTGCCAGTTCTTCCCGGGCCGATAGTTGGGTTTTGGGGGCTTTTAAACTGACACTTCCAAGTTCCATCTTCTCCCCCACCTACATCTGCTGAACACTTGTTCTTCAACTAACAACATGCTCTTGACCTTTCCTCAAATACTGGTGCTATTGATCTCAGGTGTTTCAGTGGCCCATGACACTCTCGTACCGCAGCAACAGCCTCATATATCGCCGCCCAGGAACTCCCAATTCAGAGAGCTCATCTGGGGGGATTTGAACTTTGCACATACTACAGACACGCACGGTTGGTATGCCGGTCATATCAACCAAAAGCAATATAGCGGTGACTGGGGTGACTTTATTTCTTTCTCAAAGAACCTGAAAGAGATGGGCAGCGCACTCGGAGCGGATGTGTTATTCGTTGACACCGGAGACAAGCACGACGGTAACGGGCTCAGCGATGCTTCATATCCAAACGGATTGCATTCAACACCGATATTCAACAGGGCTCCTTACGACTTGGTTACTCTTGGAAACCATGAACTATATACAGAGGAGGCAACCAAACAGGAGTATGAGATTACCGTATCTCATTATGGTGAGCGCTACGTGTCGACCAATGTGGAATATCAGCTTGACAATGGAACGTGGGTTCCCTTTGGTAACAGATATAGATACTTCAAGACGGAGAACCAAGGGAAGAGAATTTTAGCGTTGTCCTTCCTTTTTAACTTCCAAAGGACCAACCCCAGAGCAAGAGTCACGGCTATCGTCGACATGCTAAGCCATGACTCCTTCAGGGATATCCTTGATTCATTCCCCGAAGACTCTGTGGATTACATAGTTGTCTACGGTCACATTCCAGTGACAGATCTTGAAGACGAAGAGCTATTAAAGCTTCACATCTACTTACGCAGACTATATCCGAATACTATCATTCAATATTTCGGGGGCCACTCGCACATTAGAGACTTTGCTTTCTATGACTACCAAGCCACGGGTTTGCAAAGTGGACGTTATTGTGAAACTATAGGCTGGCTCTCCATTAATTCCACAACATCAAAGCCAAAGTTCAACAGAAGATACATTGATTTCAATCGGGAGAGTTTCATTCACCACACGCAGAAGTCTTCAAATGGTGAATTTGACACGGAAGAAGGTCTCGCTATTTCAAAAGAAATTGAACATCTCAGATCAGATTTGAACCTCACAGAAATTGCAGGGTATGTGCCACAAAGTTATATGATGAATTCATACCCAGTTGGGCACCCTTCAAATATCTTCACACTTTTAAACACCACAATCTTGCCTCTGCTCGAAAATGAAATTGGAAGAGCCGAAAATACCAATAGAGCAGTTTTGGTCAACTCTGGAAGCATCAGATATGATCTTTATAAGGGTGAATTTACGAAGGATACAGAGTTTATTGTCTCTCCATTCCAGAATAAATGGGTCTATATCACTTTGCCAAAGACTCTTGCCCTCCAGGTTGCACCATACTTGAATCGTGGTGACTACATTCTCCAGGGACTCTCACATCCGCAGAATATAGCCATGATCCAAAAACAACAAAAAGTTAAGCAGATGTCAAGCCTTATGAATTCTTACTTTTTGAAAGACACCTTCACATGTCCCGTTTTTAATGAGAAGAACTGGCTTAAGGGGTATACTACACATGATGAGTTTGGATGTACAGGCGATGATGTCCACCACAATACGATACCTTACTACCCATCGCCAAACATTGTGGGATCATATGAGGAACGGAATCCAGATGATGAAATGGCTGACTTAGTGTTCTATGATTTTATTCAGCCTTGGATTCTTCAAGCTCTCGATGTACTCACGAAGTCCACCGCAGATTACTCTGAAGAGGACATTCACTTTTACGGTGGTCTCAGCACAGGCATGCTCCTTAAAAACTATTTTGCTAATTGCTCTAAATAATAAACTACAATGATTGTTTTTACCTTTAAACCTTTTTATTTTGATTTCCTGCCATTTCAGACAGACGATTCCAATGAGATAGAACCAATAACAGTACAGAACATGGTGCGTACTCATAGAAGCACTCAACCATATAATCATTAATGAAAATGATGCAACAAAAACATAAGAAAACAGTGTCATCCATCATTCTCCTTTCCATTTCTCCAGGTATGAGTATTCTTTCATCAAAAACCCACACACAATGTCTTCATCTTTACACAAACACCTTCAGACCTCCAATCGTATTCATAACAATTCAGAAATTTACAAACCAGTCTGAGCTCTTCTTCTGTCACGCTCCTCAGAGATGCTGAGCTTGACACCCTTACCCTTTGGCAAGGAGATCCATGGCTTACCAGCCTCACCAATGACGAAAACGTTAGACAAACGAGTGACGAAAGTGTTATCCAAAGAGTCCTTGATGTGAACCAAGTCGAAACCACCATCGTGTCTCTCACGGTGGGTGATGGTACCAATACGACCCAAGTTACGACCACCAGTGACGTACACAGTCTTACCAGTGTCGAACTTGAGGAAGTCGGTGATCTTACCAGATTCCAAGTCAATCTTGACAGTGTCGTTGACTCTGATCAATGGGTCTGGATAACGGATAGTTCTACCGTCGTGAGTGACAACGTATGGGATACCCTTCTTACCAAGCTGAACCTTCTTGACCTTACCGAGCTTGTAGGAAGCCTCTTCATCGGTGATTCTGTGGACAGCGAATCTACCCTTGACATCGTAGACCAATCTGAAGTTCTCGTTGGTAGCCTCAAGGGAGATGACATCCATGAAACCAGCTGGGAAAGTAGCATCAGTTCTGACCTTGTTGTCAACCTTGACATGTCTCTGCATCAAGATAGCCTTGACTTCACGGCCGTTCAAAGCATATTTGAGACGGTTTCTGAGGAAGACAATCAATGGCAAGGACTCTCTAAGCTTGTGTGGACCAGCAGATGGACGTGGAGCGTAGACACCGCTCAACTTGTCCAACAACCAGTGGGATGGGGCTGCCAATCTCTTCAAGTGCTTCTTTGGACCTCTACCCATTTTGATGTATGTTCAGTCCTTTGTTTGGATAGTGTATCTACACCTGTTGCGGTGCTTGAGTGCGTACAGCTTCGCTTTTTTTCATTTTGGTTGTTGAGAGAGGGCCGCAGTGGTTGACGACAGTCACTAAATTCGCGGGTACAGGGCTCGCAATCAGAAATTTGTGAGTGGCAAGTTGGTTTCCTGATCCGAGATATTTCCGGATACGTAACTTTTAATGTCTTTTCGCGAAAAGACACCCGGACATTTCAAATGCTTAAGTGAAACCCTGCAAAGTACACGTGATTAGGAAATAACCCTAAAACGAGCAGGCTCTTTTTTGACACATTTAAGATCAATGTCAGGCGTAACTAAACGGCCAGACTTCTTCGTGAAGTAGAATATCGTTGATTATAAAGCATACAGAAAGATTATGGCTAATAAGAACATAATATAAGACCAAGGAGTGATGTGCGAAAGAGATAAATAAAAGCAGATGGTGTAACCAAAAATAAGGAAGCAAGTACATGTAGATAGTCCATATGGGAAAATAGAAACAGCCATTTAAACAAAGGGAGTGGAGAATGAAGCAAGATATTCTTCCGCCAACACTGTCTTCAGTCAAGAACTGAAGATGTCATTTTTGGGGTATTGATAGGTATAAACAGAAATAGGAACATAACTCAACTTTGCAGCTTGTCTCCTTCATGACCAGCCTCTGATGTGGAGGAATCATTAGCACTCAATGGTAATGACGAGTGAGTGGCATCCAACCTCAAGGCAGAGAGTTTCTTGACTGGTTTACTATGGCACTGAGTTAGTATTTAGGTTAATGGCATTCATGCAACGGAGGACAGGAAGAGGAAACATACTCATACAAATGGCGCATCTTATGTGTTATGAGCTTCTTTGATGTTGGGGACAGATTCTCACTATTGTCTGATGGGGATACATATTTAAGCTTCCTGTGAGGAAATGTTAGTTTCTTATAATGGGATGGAGGCAGAAGCGAAACGGGGAATACCATGCTAACAAGGAGAAGAGGGAACTTACTGCTGATGCGCTAATTCTTGAACTCTAGCTTTCGTCACATTCACCTTGCTATCCAAAATCGGATGAAGAGGTTGTACGGATTGACCTGGAGTTGGCGTGGCGGAAGGTGCCGGAGTTGGGGTTGGTGACAGGTTCTTATGCGTCATCTCTTTTGCTTTCGATCTTAGGGTAAACGGTGGTATCAGACAAGAAGACGGCAAGTAGGCACTCTGTAGATTGTGGTAGCAGTCAGTTCAGAGTTTCACGTCGTTCACAACCTGCAGTGCTTTCCCTTCTATTTTTATGCTTTTTACAAGTGTCTGAGGGAAGGGGGGCAAAAACACCAGACACGTTCGAGAACGCACGTCATCTTTATGCCACTTCTGTCAAATGGTAAACAAAGCCGGAATTTGTGATACGCGCCCTCGGAATATTTAGTATCGCGAACTTGTTCTATGAGGCCTGTGGATTCTTATGCTCTTCATAATGTACACGTTGCCTACAATGATAGAGCTTCTTCGAGTTCCAAACTAAAAATAACCCTGCGAAAAGACCACGTTCACGGATCCTAATGTCATGCTAAAGATATTGCTTGTGGCGCACGTGCTCTTGGCACTGGCTGCTTCTAGATCAATTCGCAATGACACGCTTCGAGGTGGAAGCTCATTCACCCGACTACATCTCCAGGAGCTTAAAAGCAGAACGAGAACGCTATTCGATCATGGTTGGAACTCTTACATGGAACATGGATATCCTGCAGACGAGGTACGACCACTGACATGTGCGAAATATGAGCGTTCGGAGGATATCCATGATATCAACAGAAACGACGTTTTAGGGAACTATTCTGTAACGTTTCTTGACACGCTTACGACATTTGCGGTATTCGGAGATGTTCAGAACTTCGAAAAATATATCTGGATACTGAGAGATTGTATTCCATCCTTTGACATTGATTCTACTGTTCAAGTGTTTGAAACTAGTATTAGGGCGTTAGGGTCCCTCTTATCTGCACATCTATATGCCATTGATAAATTCAAAATACCTAATTACGATGGATTCCTACTTAAACTTGCATATGATCTTGGGCAAAGACTACTCCTTGCTTATAGAACACCATCTGGTCTTCCGCTGGCCAGAGTGAACTTGCATGATGGGTATAAAGTGCTACCCAAGGATTTGATTGAAGAGACATGCACTGCTGGTGCAGCTTCACCAATGCTTGAAATGACATTATTATCATTTTTGACAAATGACACAAGGTTTGAGGAGGCTTCTAAAACTGCGTTTCTCTCTTTATGGAATTCAAGAAGTAAATTGGATTTAATCCCGATGAGCATAAATCCTTTGGAGGGCAAATGGCTCATTGGTATAACGGGAGTTGGGGCATCTATTGATTCGTTTTATGAATATGCACTCAAGGGTGCTATACTTTTTGATGATGAGGAGTTGGAAGATATATGGCAGAATGCTTATGATGCCTTATCTACTCACTCGAGATTTTCTTGGTTCTTGACAAATGTTCAAGTCGATTCAGGAATGCAAGTCAGCCCCTGGATCGATGCATTGGGTGCCTTTTTCCCTGGATTATTGGTTCTTGCTGGGAGGATACAAGATGCTGTAACTTTCCACACTCCATATTTAAAGTTATGGGACAAGTTTAATGGTATCCCTGAACGTTGGAACTTTTTGACCTCCTCCTTTGAAGCCATTGGGCCTCTCGAAGACCCGATTTCTCTTGAATGGTATCCTCTTCGGCCAGAATTTATTGAATCCACGTACTACTTATATCAAGCAACAAAAGACCCAGTTTATCTTCGAATTGGCGAAGCAATATTAGAAGATTATGAGACTCTATTTATGGCGCCTTGTGGATTTGCAGGATTCAGAGATATTAGGATTGGCGAGATGCAAAACCGGATGGAGTCATTTGTTTTGAGTGAAACTTTCATGTACTTGTACTTATTGTTTGACGAAGATAATGAGTTAAATCACCGGATGGACGTGATCTTCTCTACTGAGGGACATCCATTGTGGTTACCAAATGGACTGCTAAAGCAGTACAGAAAATTCAAAATGAGTTCAGGGTCATCAATAGATCCAAGTGTGGAATCCCACAAAAATAGTCAGCAAGCCGCTGTCGTTACATTTGTTGAAAAGATCAAGTCGTGGCAAGGGATGGAGCTCGCAGATGTTGCAGGGTACATTAAAGGACTATTTGATGACGAGGACTCACTTGTTGACCGCGTCGCGCACTCAGACAACGTTCTTGAAAGATTGTACTTGGAAACCCTTGGTTATACTTTGGTAGAAATCGACGAAGCGAAGTGTGACGTATGGCATGGTGTGGAAGGTATTTACTCAACGTTTTTGAGCAAGAGTGATAGCTTCACATTTGATTCTTTGTACCATCGCTATTTTGCAGACACCTCTATCGACATGGAGGTCAGTGCTAACTTTTATTCTCTGTATGCTTACCCTGCAGCTAAGTGTCAGAGGCGGGCAACAACATCATCCGTGGAATACCACTTTGGAGAGATTTCCCAGGGTGTAGGAAAGGTACTTCTGGAATACTTGGTTCGAGAAGAGACAGGGCAAAGAGACTTCTGGTTATACCAGCTTGAAGGACTGCGCATTGCGTTCGAGGTTGTCCGCCCAGGAGATGTGGACAGATTGAATATAGACGTCACCGAGGATTATATTCTCCGGTTCTACGATGGATTTATACATGACGTTGACGGGTCGTGTCCTCTTGACGGAACGAGGCAGGACCACGTCCTCAGAGCCATCTCTATCAACGGCGTGAGAGTGGACGACGGAGCAGTGGTATACCTGTCCCCGTCAAGCGAGACTAGAGGCTTGCTAGCAGCAGGGATTGTAAAGACGACACTGGACGGGTTTCTCGTTGTTAATGAGATTGTTATTGCGAACATGGTATTACGGAGACCTTATTAATGTGGCATGTACTCTGTATCTGTATTACGTCATTGTAGCGCGCGGTCCGGCTCCCGCGCTCCGATGTGGTTTAAACAATGCCGCTTGCTTGTCTTGTAGCCGTCAGTTTCTTCGTCTTTTCGTCCTTCCGAGTCACTTCATTGAAAGTAACTAGCTTTTTGCCTTCGCTCAGATCACAATCTCAGTGCAATAGGCTATAGACTCCTGAGCATCGGCTTCCAGCGACCCACCATCGGCTTTGTGTCACAAACCCCCGCAACAAGGCGCAGGTTTCACTTAGTCACGAGAGCCTTCGGGAACACATCACCACAACAAACCACACGCTTGCTCACATTTCAAGCGTGTTCCCTACAATGCTACTCGACAGGTACATTCTACCTTTAGCAGAGACAGGCTTCTCGATTGTGCTCCCGCTGGTATTGACGCTCAAAACAGTTCAGCTCAGCACACAGCAACATGACATGCCAGACTCAAACAACAATAGACCGTTGCAAAAGCTTCTCACGTTTTGGACGACGTATTGGCTCATAATGTGCTTGGTGCAATTCGCTGGGGTAAATTGCCACGTGAGGTGTCTCATAGCGATGATGTATTTTGCCCAAAGCGAAAGGGCTACTCTTCAGCTTCTTAGCTTCTATGAACGCTCCGTGGTTCCCTTTCTCTGCACTCTGGCCGAGAGAGTTATAGGCGCAAAAGTTTCAGAAGCAGATATCAACCACGGTACTTCTTACTTACTTGAGAAGGTTTGCTATGAGCCAGAGGCCTTTACAAAGAGCTTGCTCGAGATTGCTGTCCCTCCAGCTACACCATATCCATCGCCTTCATTCTGGTCACGAATGAGATCCTCTGTCAATGAGGAGGCCTTCCAGTATGCCCCTGATATATCTGTGGAGAACATCGTGCCATTGGAAATGGCCAGAGTGAGAAGTCCACCTCCATACCCCCAACCACACTCTGTGACGATTACCCTTGATAAGAGTGTCAAGACCCCTGGAAGAAGCACATCTCAAGGTTCACTAACCAGGAAACCATCAAAGCAGAGTGTTAGAGTATCAAGTTGGACAGCTCCCACCAGTCAAAAACAAGAGCAGATTGGCCTCTCTCCCAAAACTCAAGCGGAGAGCAGCTCCTCATCTAGAATACCCTCTGGTGATTTGGTGTTTGATGACTTACAACCAGGAGACCGTCGCTCATTTAGAGGGTCTATAAAGGGCTTGTTCACTACATAACTAGAAATTCGGAGTTACAACTATATATAAGGCTTGATTTAAGTAACTTTGTAAGGGTAGTCAACGGTGCGATCTTTGCGTTTCCAGATTTTTCTTTTTCTCTTTGTAGTGACATGCTCTACAAACTTCTCTTCACACTGTTCCTTCTTGAACTTTCTAATGAAGTTTGGATCCCACAGTTCAGAAGCAATTCCCAAATCTTTGCAACATCTCATCAATGCATTGCTTCGGCAACCTTCAGTTGCTGTTGGAATTCCATCAGCGCTAAAATAATCTTGTTCACCACGAGCAATACTGACAAGTCTACCATTACAGACCAAAGCATATTCTCTTGTGAGTAACGTATTTGTAACCAATGTTTCGGAGCGGGGAACAATACCCCATCCACCTGCACCAAATGCCCGGTTCAAAATACGACGGTATTTGATCTCAGGCAAATAAATGAGCCCGTCAGGTTTGATTTCAATATCACCAACAGCGATTGGCTCTGAAAGAGTTTGCTGTGCAGATTCCGCAAATGGTTGAGAAGCTAACCCGTAGAATGACGTTGGCCAATGGACCTCATTACTTGCAGCATCATGTGGTGGAAGGTCATGCAAAGACATCTTAAAAAGGTCGTTCAAGGTCTTGGATCCTAAAGGAGATGCAGGCGGCTCTGAGGCAGTGGTGGATGAGCTTCGTTGGGATTGTCCAACCTGCAATCCAAACTCAGGAGGATCAAATAATACGTCGTCTGGAATCTCATCAACTGGGGCTTTCAATGCAGTCTTTGTGGTGGTTTTAGCTGCGGTCTTGAAATCTGTTGCGGTTCTCTTCACTGGTGCCGCCACCGTCTTTGAAGCCGTCGCAAAATGCGCAATGCGACGTGGTGATACCGAAATCAGTAATGAGAATCTCGGTGAAAACATTGTTTCTTGAATTCTAAACGAGGATTCGTTTTATTTGCGCCTCCGGGTGTTTATTTAAACCTGGTGGCAGCATGTTAGCTGGTAATTCCCTATACGCGTTTTTTTTTTTTTTTTTCCTCGGTCGATGCAAACCTGGTATGTCACATCATCGTCCCTCAAACAGCAAACAGGGAGTCAAAAATGAAGTCGTTACTACCCGTTATTGACCTTGTGGATAGCTTCTCAGAGGAGAATATTTCTGATTTGTTTGTGCTGACTGCACACGATGGCATAGGGAGGCTCGGATACATTGTTAGAGAGGTGGCTGTGGCTCTTCAGCAGTTCTCAGAGACACTCAAAGTCGACTTGGAAACGCATTCAGTGGCTATATCACCCCTGTTAGATACCACAGAGAAGCGTACAGAGGCTCTTGCTGCTGTCGCTTTAGAATTGAAAAAGCAGAAGCAATTTGTCACTCTCAAAGGATGGAGGAACGAGCAGTACACGGTATACTATCCATCTCAGCAGCCATATCTACTCTTGGAACGTGCATTTTGTCCATTAATGGGTGTCGTTATGTATGGTGTTCATCTAAACGGATACATACCTCCAAACCTGTCTTATTCTGGGGATTATGAGTTCTGGATCGCTCGCCGCAGTGCTACAAAAGCAACTTTCCCAGGGATGCTTGATAATACCGTTGCTGGTGGCATGGGATACCCTCATGGACCACATGCTACAGTGGTGAAGGAAAGCTTCGAAGAAGCTGGATTCACAGATGAGTACATTGAGAAGAAATTGAAGAGCGCTGGTGCCTGCTCGTACATCTACGTGAACGAAGATGAAGGGAGTCTCGTACAACCAGAGATACAGTACGTCTACGATCTTGAGTGTGACCAGAACACTAAGCCAATACCGGTCGACCACGAGGCCGAGGAATTCCTTCTCATGCCCCTTTCGGAGGTGCTCGACAGATTGCACAAGCGTGAATTCAAGCCTAACTGTGGATTAGTGCTTGTGGACTTCTTGGTGAGACATGGGCTCGTAACTGCAGATAACGAACCGGCATATCTCGAACTCTCCGCTCGCATGCACCGCCAAGTTCCCTTTTCTACACGGTAAGATACTTACTTGGCCTAATTGGATACTAATACATGTATTTATAACCGCAATTACACTACCAGAGCTAAGCCATGTCATCCCAGGCGCGTGATCTGGGGTCACCTGGATCAACACTTTCGCGACCTGATCGACGTGTCCTCTTGGAAAACACGAAAGGTCTCCAACATCTCTATCCATTAACACTTTTGGGTAGGTGACTGCCAGCCTTACAAAATGTCCTCTGTGCGCAAGAGAAACACGAAGGCGAAGGCCGCTCCAGCTGCTCCACCTACTCGTGTGAGCCACGAGGATGACGATGTCTTGGACAGCCTAGCATTGAAAGAGTCCACAACTGCAAGTACAACAGGTGCCGAGAGCTCGCTTCTTCATAATGCCGCTCTCATTGCTCTCACTGCCACAGCATTCGCTACTAGATTCTATAAGATCAATTATCCAGATGAAGTCGTGTTTGACGAGGTGCACTTCGGAAAGTTCGCCTCTTACTACCTTCAGCGTACATATTTCTTTGATCTGCACCCGCCTTTTGCAAAACTGCTCATCGCCTTTGTCGGTTATCTCGTGGGATACGATGGCTCGTTCAAGTTTGACAACATTGGTGACTCATATGTAACAAACAAGGCCCCATACCTGGCCTACCGTTCCTTGGAAGCCATCCAGGGTACACTCACTGTGCCAATCCTCTTCCTTACCCTTAGAGAATTGGACTATTCTGTCCCTACAGCAATCTTGGGCGCAATTTTTGTTCTCTTTGACAATGCTCACGTTGCAGAGACAAGACTGATCCTTCTCGATGCCACATTGATTTTGTCCGTTGCATGTTCCATTTATGCGTATGTTCGTTTTATGAAGGAGCAACGCAAGGCCGCGTACACAAAGGGTTGGTGGACATGGCTCGCACTCACTGGTGTGGCCCTCTCTTGTGTCATCTCTACCAAGTACGTCGGTGTTTTCACCTTCATAACCATTGGTTCTGCTGTACTCCTTGACCTTTGGCAATTGCTTGACATTAGAAAAGGGCTTACGGTTCGTGAGTTCTCGAGGCATTTCGTTGCAAGATTTTACGGACTTATTGTACTTCCATTCCTTATCTACCTCTTTTGGTTCTACGTTCACTTTCAGGTACTCAACAAGTCAGGTCCAGGTGATGGTTTCATGAGTGCAGATTTCCAAGAGAGTCTTGGGGACTCCCCACTCGCTAAGGATGCCAAACAGATCAACTACTACGATGTCATCACTTTCCAACACAAGGAAACTGAGCTCTTTTTGCACTCACACCCAAATCGTTATCCACTCCGTTATGAAGATGGCCGTATCTCGTCGCAGGGTCAGCAGGTTACCGCATTCAGAGGTGAGGACATTAACAACCAATGGAAGATCCTTCCAGCTAACGACTTCAGTGAGGACAACCTACTTGGCCACCCTGTCAGAGTTGATGACTTCGTCAGATTATACCATCTTGGAACTGAGACTTACCTTTTAGCACATGATGTTGCTTCTCCATTGTTCCCAACAAATGAGGAGTTTACCACAGTTGATGCTGAGGTAGCAGAGACAAGATACAACGAGACTTTGTTCAAGCTGCAAGCGGCTGACAAGTCTGGAAAGGGAAGTATTGTCAAGACCAAAGCAAACAGACTGCGTCTTCTTCACAAGGACACTTCTGTTGCGATGTGGACTCATGATGATGTTACACTTCCAGAATGGGCTTTCAACCAGTACGAAGTCAACGGTAACAAGAAAGTCCAGGAGAGTTCAAACGCCTGGTTCTTTAATGAAATTGTGAACTTGACGGATTCTCGTCAGTTCTATGTTCCAAAACCCGTGAAGAAGATTCCATTCTTCAAGAAATGGTGGGAATTACAGTTCCAGATGTTCTACCAAAACAACAAGTTGTCTTCTGACCACCCATTCGCTTCTGATCCACTGACCTGGCCTGTTTCTCTTTCCGGTGTGAGTTTCTGGACTAAGAATGACACTAAGCAACAGATCTACTTCATTGGGAACTTGTTTGGATGGTGGGTTGAAGTCATTTCTATGGCTGTCTTCACTGGTCTCTTTGTTGTTGCAAAGATTGCTGAACAGAGAAACGTTCAAGTTTTCTCTGATACCCAGAAAAAGCAATTGTTAAACATTGGCTTCCTCTTCATCGGTTACCTTTCCCACTATGTGTTCTTCTTTTTGATGTCAAGACAGAAGTTTTTGCACCACTATTTGCCAGCACATATGATCGCTGGTATGTTGACTGCTGCCATTCTGGAGTTTTTGATCGGAAGAGGAAAGCGTCTTACTGCTGTTGTGATAATCATCAGCATAGGTATTATTTCCTGCTTCTATTTCTTCGCACCGATCACGTACGGAGATTTGAGCTTGACTGTGGAGGAAGTTCAGGCGAGACAGCTCATGAACATCAAGCTTCACTTTGCCAAATGAGCATTTTACTGATTGAACGGTAACCTACTGGAAACACAAACTATTTTCATAAGAAAGTCACCCATAAAAAGATAGATGGAAATGTCGTTTAATATCATTAAGCGTAATTAGGTATCGTTTTGTAGCGCACTATCTGTGACTTTACCCACGGGTGTATGAAACTCTTCAACATCCGTCGCATCTTGGTCCGGATCAGTTTCTTCATTGAGTGGAGTGGAGACGGTTTTCGCTTCAGGAGCAGTCTGAAAAACAACCTCTGGGGTAGACTCATCTGCAGCTTTCAGAACACCGTTCACAACGTCGTTCACAACACCGTTCACAACGTCGTTCACAACGTCATCAACGACCAACGAAGCAAGATCTGGGATGGTGTCACCAGGGACATCGGAAGCCTCTTCTGGAAGACTGATTCGGAGCTTATAGCTGATACCATCTTCATAAGTGTCATCTGAAATGATGGAACCCCTTCTCTCAGGCTCAAGCATATAATCCGGCATAGGATAAGTGGTATCTTCACCAATCTTATGCCCAGAGAGGCTGTCATCTAGGACTTTCACCATAGTGGTTGCGGCATTAAGGATATCTCTTCTAGCAACCCTGGTCTTCACTGCTGTTGTTTTTTCGTTCTTTGGCTTCGCTGGGGTAGCGGTAAGCTTTTCAAGATCGTATGCCTTGATCTTTTCATTGTAGAATGTGAGATAGACAGCATTTAAGGTATCATCAATGAAAGAAGTTGGTCCAAATCCATTGTTCATTCTTCTCACATCTTGGATTTCGTAGATCATAACCAAAGTTGGGATATCTGCAGGATCTAAGGGACTTTTCTTAAGATAATCAGTGAGCTTCTCTGATCTGAGCATGAAATCGGAAAACAGCAGTTTGGGAACTTCTTCATCAGTGAAACCTTTAGGTGCCTTCACAAACTCTCTTGCCAAAGTACAGACTGTACAGCAGGCTTTCTCCCAAGAATCAAGCAAACCAATCATGCTAGCACCAAAACGGCGAAGCTTTTTAGTAAAGAGAATCAAACTTTGGAAATCGGCCAACTTCCACACAATGTCCAAGTAGAAACAAACGTAATCATATGTGTAGACGAAATGCTTTCCGGGAGCTTCGAATTCAGGTTTCCAAATATGAACCAATGTTTTGTTGTTTGATTTCAAAAGCACGAAGCTGTCCATTTCTTCCAATGCCCGTTTGTACTCACCCAACTGGTAAAAAATCTTTGCAGATCTGTATTTTGGACGATGGTGCCATTTTTTCTTGTCAGACAATGATAACTTCCTCAATGATCCAAGTATAAGGGCAGTGAATGGGTCAGAAACATCTTCCAGTGGAGACACATCAGTAAAAAGCCTTACCCGTCTTAATTTTGCGCTTGCCTTTGCGATAGAATATTCATCCTTCGAACAATACTTGTACAATAAAGAGCAAAGAAGATAATGTGGTTCAATAGCACCTGATGACATTTCGCATGCCTTCAGGCAGAGATTTATCACTTTTGTCGGCGATTCCCCCAATTTATGGGACGCCTTAGTCAAGTAAAAGTAGTTCAGCCATGACTCTAGATCTCTCTTGATTGCAATTCTCAATAATTTAGACACCAATTTTAGGATAAAAATATACTTCTCTCGAGAAATTGTTGACTTTACTTTGGAAACACCTTTGTCAGTTAGAACTTTTCGTTCAAGAACACCAATGAAACAGAAACCATCCATAGGTCTCATCAAAGAATGATAGATCTCGCGCGCCATTGAGCTGGTAAGTATTCCTCCGATAATGATATCACTTGGATCTCTCATGTAAATACTAAGAGCCATACAATAGCACAATAAAGACATTCTCTGAATAGAGGCAACACCAAACTTCTTCTCAAGTGAGTTAAGCTTATCTGAAGTCCACACCAAATCATCTTCTGCCTGCAATGAGAAAGCTTCTCCAAGAAGAACCCATGTCTCCAAACGTGGGGTACCAGACGCAACGTCTGATCTTAAAAACTTTATCACTATCTCAAGATCAGACATCTTCCCTTGCGAGAGCTTCTTTCTAGATTTGTAGATGTTCATATTGGAGGCTGCCTGGTAATAGTATAGACCTTTTTCAGCAATTGCTTGTTGAGGCGTATTGGCAACTTTAAGATTGAGAGATAGAACCCCCCAAAATGAATCTCTGAAAACTTTGATATCAATAGGCTGAGCCAAAAAGTGATCAAATTGGGCCAAATTCTTCTTGACTATGGCATTGGTCTCATCAGGATCTCCAAAAGTTTCATAAAATATATCAACAGCGCTCTTAATATCCGGCTTGAGTTGAGAAGTAAGTGGATCCTTGCGTTTAGATAGCATTCTGAAAAGGCAGTCACTGAAAAGGGACGCAGATTCCCTGTCAAGTGTTTCTCCCTTAGTCTCATGGTTGAAAGGAGAGAAATGATCTGTAGGCAATGAGATATGGAAACGACAGTTAAGATGTTGCACAACATCAACTTCAAACTTCTCCTGGTCACATCTTTCCAACAGATGTTGTGAAAATTGCAAAAATCTCCCCGAAGAGGCATCGCAGAAGTGTAGCAAGCCAATCTCCTCGTGAATAATACTTAAAAGGTCGAGGGTAGATTCAGAATCTGTGGCTTCGGTCTTCATAAACAAAACGACAAACGTGATGAAAGTATCAGTTATCATATCTCTCAATTTTGAAACTGACTTTGATTGAGCTGCTGGTTTGGTAGAAGGCCCACGAGATGAAGCACCCATGTGTTCATAAATGCAATACGAGTAGAGAATACCCATGAATCTGCTCATTAAAGAGAACAAACTCTCTGGGACAGTCTCAGGATCCCAGTTAGACTCTTGAATGATCTTGGAAAACTCTGCCATAAAGAGTCCATAGTACCCGAGGACAAGAAGGATGGTGTGGTGTCTTTGCGTCTCGCTTTGTTGAAAAAATCCAGCATTGGAAATAGTGTCAAGTAATATAGTTAATACATTTAGCAGGGCATGGCTATACTTCTCATTTTCGTTATCTTGACGATAAGAGAACAGCAATGTTTTCCAAAGACTCAATTTGATACTCAAAGGGCTCTTTGCAACAAACTTGTCCACTGCGGTCTGAGATTCCAGTCTCTCGCCTTGCTCTGGTAGAAGAATATCCTCCAGCAAGGAAACTTTATCAGCATCAGAACTTCCTTCCCCCATGAGATTCTCAAAGATAGACATGATATGAATCCTATCACGTTGTATCTGGATTGAAGGTAACGATAGTACCGGGAAACGCTCGAAGTTCGTAAATATGATTTTCAGTTCTTTGTTATAGGATTCAATTTTAGAGCTTAACTTCTCCAGAGCTAAGCGATGAATTTTAGTATCAGGATTAACATGCTGGATGTGGAGGAAATCACACCAATAATACCGAAGAGCCAAGTCTGAGCTTGGTTCAAGGGTCTCGGCCAGTACCCTCTTGGTTCTTCTAATTAACGATTCGATGTATGCCAAATTTACAGGAGCATCCAAAATAGATTTCCAGCCTCCATTGGCGTTACTTTGTTGCTTTGTCGAAATCCAAACATTAAGCAGAGTTTCATAAATGCCAATGAGAATTGATCTCTCAGAATCGGTCTCCGGGTGAAAACTCTCAATGTCCAAACCAGCAGAGCACACAAAGGATTCAATAATTGATATTAAGTCTTTATCCAAATATGCATCTATCAGGATACATTTTCCGCCCTCTCTCGTACGAAATATTTCTGAAATAAACATCCATCTCGCCTCTGGAAATGAATAGTTACCAGCATTGACCATTTCAATAAACTGCCTTCCCACTTCATCCCACCAATTGTTTTGGGCCTTGGTTATTGGAAGGTCATCATATGAGTTGTTTGAATTGAGTAATTCAGTTAATGACGATTCTGCCGGAGTGACTGAGCTTTGAAGGAAATATTCAGTGTGTTTTGAGGACCAATTGTTTAGACAGTTGAGAAAGTCCAGTGCTGCTTTTTCCCTACTATTAGCTTTTGTATCATAAGGTGCAAGCCATAACTCTTTTCTTGATATGAGGGAGTTGAAACTTTGGATGAATTTCTCCGCTTTTTCCTTTGCGGATTCAAAAAATTGTTCTGTATCTTCTTGGGTTCTTACTCGTTTGCTGGCTCGCTGTGGTGCATCATCTGGGGCTGGACGCTTCAAATCTGCCTCCGGACTCTCAGTATTGTCCTTTGTTGTTTCTTCGACTTTCACGGGTGGTGGAGCTTTCTTTTCGAGTCTTTCATAAATCAACAGTTTTACTCTCGCAATAATATCATCACGCGAGAGATAAGGATCTTTCAAGGTCTTTTGGTGCTTCGCCTTGCCTTTTCCAAAGACACCTGACAATCCAAAACCGATATCTCTGAGGGATAACCCATCCAGCTTGATATTCTCAGTTCGGCTCTCTTGTATTACCGCTTGTTGGGTATCAACGTATTCCTTCAAAGGTTGCAGGAAGCTCACATCTGGTAAGTCAAGTGTTGTATCAAGATTATCCACGCCTGTGTCAATAAGCTTCAATTTGGCAAATATTCTAGCCTCTTCGTGGGAGAAAGATCTGAGATCATGTGCCTCCAGCCTTTTTCTTTTGTGTAAAATGAGATCCTCATTTTCCTCCTTCGTGAGCTCGTACTCTACAATGAAACGGGACAGGCGCTCGTTATCGAAAAAGCGGAAGATGGAAAGCAAGAGACTGACAACAACAGTATCACCATCCGTATGTTGAAGTGACTCGATCAAGTCATCGAGACAATCATCGAGTAATGAGAATGACTCCTCAATTGGAGTGTTGCCAGATTTCGCTTTCATTTCATCAAAATAGAGAAGCCCTCTATTCCTGTATGCCAAATAACGAATTGTCCGGACCGCTGGAGAATAAGGAGCAGGGCTGTCTGATGACACCACCTGGATGGCAAAGAGTTCCTTGTACTCTAAGCGTGCCTTGGCAAAGTCCGACTCTTTTTGATAGGATAAAGCCCTCTGAAACACTTTGAAAGCTTCCTCAATCTAATTGATGTAATTGTTAGAACATTTGTTTGTTAATAGAGCATGCAGCAGCTAAATGGCCTACTCACTTGGAGCTCTCTGGTGTGCTCTTCAGCATCCTGCGCGCTAACCTCCTCTCTGAGGTTGAGTGCAGCAAAGGACGATGCCATGGCCTATGTCTCTTTACCTCTATGGGTATTGCCTGAGCAATCTAAGAGGACAGTTGCGTGGTATCTGTATATCCGCCGGGCGTGATGTTGGTGGATGATTTGTTGCAGTTGCGACGGTTTTCTACGTAAAGCGCGTCAATTTGATGTGGGCGCGCAGGCCAAGAAACGGACAACTAAGTATATTGACGAATATAGCGGAGGCACACTGATCAATCGGTTAATGAAAACTTAGCTAGAGATGAAAAGGCGGCGGAGTGTGCATGCAGCCCCGTAGACAAAGTTAATCTGGTCATCACTGGTGACCGAATCCGTCTCGTTGAAAGCACAGATGAGATATCCTCCGGACCGCAAGTACACATCGATGGGTTTACCCTTTGGTGACACTTTTTCAGCCTTGAAAATCTTACGCTTTCTAACAAGCCTTGAGGAAATACGGTAAAATGGCATACAGAGACCGCTCTTGAACTTAACATTGCCACGCAGCGACCCCTCGTACAACACGCCAAACTCAGAGCTCAACGATCCAAAAAACAACGAAGGGTCTGAATCGAACTCTTGTTCCATTTTGTATCCGTATGAGCCCAAGAAGCGACACATAACCTGTTCTTTCTCAGTGCCAACGAGTTTGTGTGCGTGTTTAAAAGACTCAGCGTTGATAACATTGGCAGCAGGGAAGTACTCAGAAGGTAGTTGAAACTTTTGCGAAACACGAATTTCCACAATACACACAAAGTCATAGTTCCATTCATCTGCAATGAGACGGCAAAGTTGTGTGGATGCACTTTTCACATCCCTGTGCTTTGACACCAGTTTGACCACATCGTCATTGACCAAGATGTTCCGCCATGCTGTAGATGCTCCTTGGCCATTGTATCGAAAATTGTGATTAGTGGTGTATTGGCTGCCCGATCCATCCTTCTCATATACTGCAACGGGTAAGAATTGGTTCCCATGACTGGTTGGTCTGCCAATGATGTTAATCAAATCCATCTGCGCATTTCCTTTTCGGATCATATTCTTCACGGGTGAGTTCAAGAAATGCATCACTTCATCTGCATAGGCCACCAAATCGTCAATCTGCTTCTGATCAAAGACGGTTCGGCTCGTTTCATCGAAGATTGCAAGCGCCCCAATTACTGAATCGAACTTCGTCACCAATGGGGCAGCCGCGTAAAACTTGATGTTAGGAGGGCCTGTAACAAGTGGGTTGTTAGCTGTCCTCCAATCCTGTGTAGTGTCAAGAATAACAAAGCTTCCATTTGATAAGATTGCATGGGCATCAAGGGAAAATTTTCGTGGAATTTCAGCAGTGTTGAGGGAAGTCTGATACTTTACAATCTGGCGTTTGGAGTCAATTAAAGAAATCGATACCCCCTTGACTCGAAACTCCTTCAATGCCCTTGAAATAAGTTTGTTAAAAAACGATGTATCCCTCCATTGGTCACAGCTAGAGAATTTTGTCATTGCCTTATGTCGTGATGCCTCGTGATAGTGATCTGGAGGACAAATCAAGTCGGTGTCTTCAAAGCAACTTGGACGGGGGACCTTAGACAAGTTCCATTTGCCCTTGCTGTAGGCATCGAGAAAGTGCGCCTTGGTGAGCGGTACAGACTTGATTATGGTACTGTCAAGATTGGGGAAAAGTTGCTGGCCATATGATAGTGTGAGTTTCTTGAGGCCTCGGCTGTCGCTGGATGTTAGTAGGGGTTGAACAGAGCTGTATTATAGGGCACGTACTCAAGGTTATCGGACTTAGGCGACCTGCTGCGCTTTGATGAGCTCTGAGGGGGGGACATGATAGCAACTTGATGTAAGCGATGACTCTTTTAGATCCAAGCGTCACTAAGCTTCACATGAGACTTAAATCGTTAAACATCAAACTTTCGTGTTTGTGTCCCTCTAAGAATCCTGCTGCTGCTGCCACAAACCCGGTTCCACCATCCGCATCCGTTTCTAGCCGCTTCATTCGCACAATTCAAAGGCGTGAACATATTCCCAAAGAGCATTTCGCTTCTTTATTGGGATATTTTCCACTGATACTATTATCATTAATTGACTGCTGTAGAACGTCAACGAGTTTCCCCACAGGCTTCGTTTCGCGTCATATAATTTATTTCCCGAGCTTTGTTCGCGCCATTGAATTTAATCACCCTACCCTACCGGCCAAAGAGCCATCGACATAAGTCAAAGTTGTTCGACCCTAAAATGTTCTGCTTCAGAAGATCGTCGCTACTGTTACGTACTGCTCAGCGCTCATTCTCAACTATCCCAGTTTCAGCCAGTAAAAGAGCCTACAAGGGCACCTTTCGGCTCACTGGAGCTGCACTCGCTGCCTCATCTCTTGCCCTCATACATCAACATATTGCCCTCGATGACAATACGGGAGAGGCCATCAACTCGGTACAGGTTGATAAAGCTGTGGACCCAATCCCATCTAAGATCAGTATCACAACTAGCTACGATCTATTGGGTTATGGAATAAGATCGGTCACCATCCTAGGATTCAAAGTGTACGCCCTGGGTATCTACGCCGCTACTCAAGATCTGCTCAAGATTCCAACTGTTTTGGATTCTAAATACCTCTCTACTGCATTTATTGATACTGACTCATCCAAGTCGCACTCTGAGAATGTTCTTTCAGCCCTTCAGGATCCTGTCAAGTCCAAGATTCTCATCTCCAACCTCTTGGACTCTAATATTAGACTTGTTGCACGTATCTCTCCAATCAGAAATACGGATTTCAACCATTTAAGGGATGGCCTTGTTAAGTCCATTATTGCTGCTAAAACGAAAGATGAAACTTTGGATTCCGGTTTGCAAGAGTTGAAGGATGCGTTCAATCGCAGAGGATCTGTCCCGAAGAATCACAACTTGATCTTAGAAAGACTTGATGATGGCCAACTTCAGATCTACTATGAAAATACAAAAAGTGGTGAATTCGTTGAACTTGGTAGGGTCAAAGCCCCTGTCATTTCCAAAGTGTTGTTTTTGCAGTACCTCTCAGGTGGTCTCAGTCCATCCACCAAGCAGTCATGTATCCAAAGAATATCCCAACTTGTATAAATGCCTACGATTAAGTTAAGTTAACAAATAAATAGTATACCCATAGTGGAATAAAAGTATATATTATTATTATGAAGCAGAGGATGTAAAACGAACGCATAAAAAACACAAAAATTTGCAGAGAAATCGAACATCAAGCCCGGATCCCTTCAAACAGCTCTCTTGAGAGAAGGTTCAAATGGCATAAGAACAGCCATAAATCCAAGACAACCGATGATGGCACCACAAACCCAGATTGGGACAGCGGAACCAGACTCTGCACCAAAGTAGTAAACAACTGGAGAAAACCCACCAAATATTCTGCACACAACGAGGGCAACACCAACACCTGTACCTCTAGCCTTTGTTGGGAAGATTTCTGGAGTGTAAGCATACAAAGTGGCATAGTAAACGTTAACGAAGAAGTAAGTAGCAGCACCAAATCCTGCATCTCCAGAAGGAGTTCTCACAGTGGTGTAACCAAAGAGAATAGCCATACCAGAAAGGGCACCAAAGAGCATAGCACCTCTTCTTCCGACGGTAATTTCCTTGCCAAAAGCTTTAAACTTGATCAAGATCAAGAAACCAGCAAGAATTGGACCAAAGATACCGACAAAGTTTGCAATAGTGGCGTTTCTGTAAACAATAAAAGTGCTGGAACCAGTGCTACCACCATGAGAGGCGATGAAGATGTAAAGGAAGTTGTAGAAAGTAGAGTAACCAATACCGATGAAACCCCAAGACAAGAACACCAAAATAGAAGATCTGATGACAAGTGGAGACTTGAATAAGATGCCCAAGTTAACCCTCATAACCTTCCATAGGGCAGTAATACTGTAACCATCCTTGGCTGGGTCAAAGTAGTCGTTTCTAATCTCTCCACAACCTTCCAACTCTTCCAGTGTCAAAGATAATGGACGGTTATACTTGTCGGAAATCTTCTTCAAAACAGCAAAGGCTTCCTCATCCTTACCAACAGAGACCAAGAACTTTGGAGTTTCATCCATCTTAAGTACGAAAACACGGACCAAAGCAGCAAACAAGCAAATACCAGAGTTGACGAACCAACAGTATCTCCAACCTCTGTTGATATGAGAAGGACAGTAATCACCGCCAGAACAGGAGTTGTTTGGAACGAAGGCCCAAGAAATAAGAGATGCGATGGTTTGACCAACACCCCAGAAAAGAGCCATAGACGTATTCAAGTATTGGTATTTGGAAGGAAGGTACTCCAAGAAGACAGAAACATCGGTGGCGATGTTACCACCAGCGGCGAAAGCAGAAAGGAACATAAAGATACAGTACATGGCATAGTTGTCGGTACCACCTGTGAAGAAACCAAAGATAGCAGTGAGGAAAATGGAGGAGTTGAAGACGACTTTTCTGCCGATGAGATCACAACCCATACCAAAGACAACAGAGCCACAAATCAAACCGGCATAGAAAATCTCGTTCGAAATTGGGAATTTCCCAGATCCTATCATTTGGTAGTCGACGTAAACCTTGACAGCTGATTGAACCATCTCCATTTGAGAGTCAATAGAGTAGCCGAAACCTGCGATGAGGAACAATTTGGCGTGGTGCCATGTGAATCCCATTTCATCGATTGCGTCATTAATAAGATGAATCTTTTGTGACAAAACTTTATCACTTGATTCAGCAGCGACATTATCGTTGTCGTACTCCGAGACCAGACCAGGGCTACTTTCAATAGTGGACTGGCTCTCGAGCATGTCGACCTGTTCGGCCTTCTTCTCTTCAGTTGAACTCATACCTGTGAAGTTTGATGGTCGAGGGACGATGAAGAGGGAGTATATCAATCTATCGTTATTTTCTTTAGTTTGGGACCCTAGAGGCGGAAAGTGCCCTATTTAAAGCCAAGCTCAATGTAATCGCTAATCGCAGCACGAGAACGCACAGAGTGGAAAAGGTGAGAAGGGCTCACAGCATATCTGCACGTCATGCGATAGCGGACTCGGATATCACTCGATCGATACAATTTTAGAGATCGGCAATGAGCGAGGTGGGAACCTGTACCGGAGCGATCTTCCGCAGACGTGGTCGTGTGTCGACCGGTCGGAGGTGGATACCTTCCTCTTCTGGGCATTTTATGCGATATCAGTTATTTTATGCTCTCTTGTAGTTGCTGTATTCTCACGCCATTTTGAAGACTTTTATGTCTGCTTTCTCCTGTACATCTCCTAATAATCAAGTCCGTCAAGAACATCTTTGGATGGGCTGTGACTGAGTTGTTTACGTTGAGTTCAGCCTCGATCAAAGTTTGCTCAATTTCACAGAGCAGAATTTTGCGGAAGGTCGAGACGATGGAGTTGTTGGCTTCAAAAGTGGGGCAATTTGGAGCCCCAATCTGGCCTCTTGTGTCCAATATCGTAAGCGAGCTCCGTCTACCCTCGCATGTAGTTTCTGTACATCGAATCTGAGGAGCGCTAGGTATCGTGGAAGGGAAGTGATGGGCGAGCCCCAGAGGACGTCGGGGGAGAACAAACCCGATTAAGGTGTATCCCCCATCGAGCCAGCTCGCTAAGATTCTTCATCCAAGTTGTGTATTTACGATTATTTCGTTCTCATAATACCCTCCAGACCTCATACGATGGGTGGCTCTCTTAACAGTCCCTATTCTGCCTGCCCTCTCCCCTCTCTCCCCATCAAGTCCGGTGCCCGCCCGCACTACTCAGATCAGCCTACCCGTCGTCAATGGCAATCGCACTCTGCGTTTCCAGAAGGATATAGCGATAGAGCAACAGGTTCAATACACCAATGAAGATAGACTACACACACCAATCACACACACACACACACTCTCTCTCTCTCTCTCTCTCTCTTGAGTATCGTATCGCATGCCGGAATGGCGCACCACCGCATTGGAATGCCATTGAACAGGCGCCCTTCGCGGTCAGGACCCTTCACCTCCACAAATGTGTCAAATCAAAGGCGCAGGACAGGGACCCACAACCAGCCCCGGCCGCTTAGGCTTGCTTTGCTCGCCTCGTCCCCTTAAACCATGGCTCATCGAGACGGTGATCGTCTGCTCCAAAAGTGCCCATGGGCGTCCGACTCTCGCTTTCACATCTTACGAAACACGCACTTGCATATCTATGTGCGATTATGTCCTGGGCCCACCGGACATAGAGCAAACGTCCAAGCCCTGTTGCGTCATAGCGCGCAGCGCACCAATTTCTCAGCGCCAAGTTCCCAGCGCCGTGTGCTCAGGCCCTGGCTCCTGTTCGTCCCCACTCGCCACACAGATGCGCGGGTGCTCCTTCCCCTTTCCCATCCCCTTCACTTTCTCTCCAGCGCTGCGAGAGAAACGGTCTCCCCGCCCTTGCGGAGATGGCTCGTGTCAGAGACTGTACGTGCACGCAGCGGAGCGCGGGAAACTTCAAGCGGAGCTGAGCGGCTCAGGCGGGCCGCTGGAGAAAACGATAACGGCCCCTGGTAGCCGCACTCCCGCGCTCCGCTGCGTGTACGTACAGGGCGCTTCCTTATATACTACTGCTCCTCTCCAGTCTCCTTTGGAGGCCGCCGGGGCTTCGGGCAGCTGGCTGGTCTGTGAGCAGGTGCTGGACAGAGTGACACCGATAGGGCGAAGGAGGAAGAGACCACAAGAACGTTTGACATGGCCTTCAACGTGAGAAACACCAACCCGCGGGCGATCACACAGGTTCTGGAACCGAGCTCGTTGCAGTATGAGTTTGTCAAGCTGCAAGACATTAGGATTCCGATGAGCGATGGGATCGAGTTACAGGCACACATGTGGATCCCGAAAGACGCTTGGGAGGGAAAGAAGAAGGTTGGCACTTTGATCGAGTACATTCCGTACCGAACTGACGTCACCATCCAAAGAGACTCGGTCAGACACCCTTGGTATGCCGGCAATGGGCTTGCCTCGATGAGAATTGACATGAGAGGTTCGTCTTCATCTGGGGGGATCTTGGAGGACGAGTACCTCAAGGTGGAGCAGGATGATGCGCTCGAGGCGTTTGACTGGATCGTGAAACAAGATTGGTCGAACGGTAACATTGCAATGTTTGGTAAGTCGTGGGCCGGTTTCAATGGTTTGCAGATTGCTGCAAGACAGCACCCTGCCTTAAAGACGATCATCACACTCATGTCCACGGATGATAGATACTCCGATGACGTCCATTACCGCGGTGGGTGTCTGCTCGCTTCTGACATGCTTTGGTGGGGCTCTACCATGGCTGTCTATGCGCCAAGACCACAAGATCCAAGGGTTGTGGGCGAGTCCTGGAGGGATAACTGGATGCAAAGGCTCAACACTGAACCAATGGTGAAAAACTGGGTCGAGCATCAAGTTAGAGACGACTACTGGAAGCATGGTTCTATCAATGAGGATTATAGTAAGGTTGACATTCCAGTGCTGGCCATTGGTGGTTGGAGAGATGGTTACACCTCTCCAGTGTTCAGAATGATGGAACACTTGCCACATAAGGAAACTGCCGGTCTTGTTGGGCCTTGGGTCCATGAGTTCCCGGAAATGGCAGAGCCTGCACCAAAAATTGGATATCAGCAATTGTCCTTACAATGGTTCCGTAAATATTTGGAACCTGGTGTTGCCGAGTATCAGCAATTCAGCTTGCCAAGACTGACTGCTTACGTACAAGACCCTTCAAAGATCGAGGATTCGTATATTTACAGAGAAGGTAAATGGGTCTCCTTGGATGATCCTTCAAAGAAAAAAACCACTTCTTTGTTCTTTGCAGGTAACAACAAACTCTCGCCACAAGCTGAAGATGTCGAATACGATTGCAGTGGTATCTTGTCTCACGGATTGTTTAGAGGTACATTCTGTCCGTTTGGTTTCAAAGGTGACTTCCCTGCTGATCAAAGACTGGAAGACTCCAAATGTCTCACTTTCGACTCAACGCCTTTTTCTGAAGAGGCTGAATTATTGGGTGAGCCAATTATCAAGCTATCTTTGGCTTCGAACAAAAAATTTGCAAACTTGTCAGTCAGGCTCATTGATGTTTATCCAGATAATGGTGAGAATGTTCTTATCTCTTGGGGTCAACTGAACTTAACTCACAGGGATTCTGATGAATTCCCAGAGTGGTTAGAGCCAGGTAAGAGATATGATGATATCAAGATCAAATTGGACGTCCTTGGAATTAAGCTACGTGTTGGTCATAAGCTCAGAGTGGCTTTCTCAACTGCTGATTGGCCACAGAATTGGCCTACCCCAGAGATCCCAACACTTAAGCTGTTCAAAGGTGAGTTGATTCTCCCGTTAGTTAACGAATCGCAGGTGATTCCATCTCCACAGTTTGAGCAGGCGACTATTATCAGGGGTATTGAAACGCAGACTATGAAGCCACATGGCAGAGTCAAGACCACTAACTACGACTATTCTACCGATGAGTGGACTTTGTGTGATATTCAAGATTCTGGTGTTGTTAAGATGCCTAACTACGCAGAGCTTTCCGGTATCTACCATGGGAGCTGGAACAAGAACCTCTTCAAGGTGAAGCCTCATGATCCACTCTCGGCTTATAACGAGAACGAATGGACTTATGACATGGGAAGAGAAGAGGATGACTGGAGAATCAAGCTGGAGTCCAAGTCCTCTTTGACTGCAGACAAGGACAACTTTTTCCTCACAGTGAGCAACAAGGCCTTTGAAAATGATAAGAAAGTATTTGAAAAGGACTGGAAGTGGACAATTCCTAGAAACTACATCTAATTTTCAATAAAACGGCTCGAACGCATAAGCTCTATGTCCGCAGTAGATCCGTAGCTTGAAGTCGCGAAGATCAAGACCCCCAACATAAACAAAATCACAACTTCTACCACATTACGTCGGTAACGAGAGCACAACAATCATTGAGAATGTCAGACTCGTGGCAGGATCTTCCTGATGAAAGCCAGGATGTCCAAGAGTTCAGAGATACCACTGGTGAATTCGCACAAGGTTCGTCTCTATGTAGTCGTGTATTTGTTTTTTTGCCTGGAAATTAAGCTAACGCGTCGTCTTGCACAGGAATCAGAGAAGTTGAAGCGTTGGGACTAGTGGATATTGGGGCATTGGGAGCATGGAGTGTCTCTTCATCTAAGGCGGGATCAGGAATCAAAGAGTTGAGAGAAGATACGCCAACCACTTTCTGGCAATCTGATGGCACACAGCCTCATCTATTGGACATTCACTTCTCCAAGCGCGTCACCATCTCACGCATCTCTTTATTCACTGATTATACGTTGGATGAATCCTACACTCCATCGAATATTGTCATATTTTCGGGGAACGGTTTCCACGATCTCGTTGAAGTGGTCACTCTGGAACTAGAACAACCTTCTGGATGGACACACGTTGTACTGAGTGATGAAGATGAGCATGGAAGCACAAAAGACGGGCTGAAGACATTCCTTGTAAGATTACATATTGCAGCAAATCATCAGCATGGTAAAGATACGCACCTTCGATCCGTTAAGATTTACTCTCCTCAAACTACATACTCTTTGGACACTAGCGTACTGGGCCACTACACAAGCAGGAAGCTCATCGCAGAGTCAACAATCCGCTAATCTACTACTCCTGATAACTCTCACAATTGGGGTGGTATTTATGATATCATCTTTTTTGTGAACCACATTTTTTGTGGACTTTCTAATGACTTTAATGGCTAATCTTACAGTAATCGATCAATAGAGAGCGAGTCGTAGGTCGTGGCCCTTGCTAAAAAGATTGATGATGGGCTTTCTTAACTCTCCGTATCAACGCCATCAGAGGCATTCTAAGGCCAAGAAAACTGCACCAAACAGCAGACCGCGGATTATGTCCAGTGCTCCGGCACATGACAATGAAGATGTTGGTCTCAGCACCAAAAACACACGACTAGTCGGTGCATCTACAGCCGGTGTACGGGCGCTGGTCTATCAGCTTACCTCACTGTACTTGAGAACACCGCCGGTAAAATTATTTCGCCCCACCCGTGTTGATTACATGGCCATCACACGTGCGTTTGTTCATGGTGCTAGTTCCAGTGTGAGGAGAGGTTATTCATTTTGGGATTCTTCGTTGGGAGTGCTGGTCACTGCAGTAAGGAAGTACGGGTGGCGGTTCATCCCTGAGAGGGTACTTCCTCCACTCTTTGCCAACAGTGCTACAGGAATTGTACTTTATACGTCTTATTTAACCACATTACAGCATCTCAGTGGTGGGAAATTACTTGAAAGCCCTTCACCTTGGGACACACTTCGTGCAGGCTTTGTTGCTGGTACTTTCCAGTCCATTGCAGCAGCCCCGATCGACGCCATATATGCACGTTCATCGGCCGCTGAGCTTATCAAGGGTGATCATCAGAATCTTTGGAAGTTTGGTATTACTAAACTACGAGAAATTGGTTTTTCGGGTGTCTTTGCTGGTTATGGACTTAGCTTCATTAAGGAAAGTGTCAGCTTCGCTATTTACTTTTCTGCTTTCGAAACGATCAAGAATCAAGTTCATCGGTATACCAGAGATAAAATCATCGGGTATTACTTTTACAAAGAGAAGCTTCGAACTTGGGACTTCCAATTAGATAGAGAGGAATTCGGACAGGAATTAAGGCAACAAAAAAAATTCAAAGCTTTGAGGACTACATTTGTCTTCATTGCCGGTATCACAGCTTCATTCTGCCTTCATTTGGTGCAGTATCCCATCGCAAAGATCCAAAACATCCACTTCTCGAGATTGGAAGCGTTTGATTACTACAACGTTGGAAAGCATAAGGGAAAGCTGTTGACTATTTATTACAACACATATGTTGATACGCTAGATCATATTCTGTTTATACAACGCAATTCCAAACTTAGTTGGTCAAGTTGGTTGTACAAAGGTTTCCGATCACATGCACTATCAACTATTCCTTCTACGACTATTGGTCTTGTCGTCCTAGAAAGTCTGAGAACGAAGTTAGCAGATGAAATCGAAAGTGTCGACGTGTTTGGAGCTTAAACACGTGTACATAAATTATAGTGTATTATTATTATATAGAGTTCTGTATTATATCACTACTGACAGATAATCTCATAAACATTAAAATAAATATCTTATGAATAGTGCAATAAATATCTTAAATAGTTCTCGTCTTGTAAGACCTATAAGTTCTCCAAACGAGTTGCCAATATGGGTTCTCAATTTTGCTTTTTAAAAGATTGAAGTCATTCTTTTCCAATAAGGATAGGTATCCCAATAAAGGAACTGCATTCATAAATGGAACAAAAAGACAATCTGGAAGCCCTTTCTTCCATGATTTCGATCTTGTCTTGATGATGTCTTCAGACGTCGACAAAATAATATCATGGGTAAGAACTCTTACTTCGTCAAGCTTGGATCTCGCTGCTAGAAGATGATCATTAGCCCTAATGCACGTTTGGTAGACAACATCTTTCAACTTCTCCTCAGTTTTTATCTTTTCTGTCTGATCTAAGTGTCCCTGATAAAGCCTCAGGACGTCCTCTTGGGATAGTGAGGCAGCGGTCATGGTATCCACAGGGAGATAAACATTATTCATATGCTTGGCATAGTATTCAGTGGCCAACACAACAGAGGCAACACCAGTAGCTTGGCCCAAATGAGCAGCGATTTCTGAAATTTTGTCTCTTAGAGGTTCACTTTCCTCGACTAGTGCCACAGTTGATGGAGAAAGTTGGTCTGAAAGCAATAAGTTCTGTACCAGATAGTTTAGTTGAGAGAATGTTCCCTCTCCATAAGAACACAACTCATCAACGGTGTTGAATTGCTGTCTTTTCAGGAACTCATTGCGTGCCAAAAGCATTGTATTCAGGTGCTCCACGTCCAGATTGAATCCTTTTCTAAGGGCATCCCTGAGCAGTAAAGCAATCGGTTCTCCAATGACATGATCCGCATCCGGATTGTGAGCAATCTTATAGAGCAATTCTTGCCAAAACTTGATTCTGAGATCTGTTGAAGTTACCCCGATAGTTCCTTTTAGTTTCTGATTGACCTTTGAGTCTTCTTTTCCAGAGATACGTGAAAGCTCAATGTTGAACGCCCTCAGTGCCACGAAAGAGTCCCTTGCGGGTGATGGAACATACGCTGAGAGGATGTATGACGACTTGTCAAACTGACGCAGAGCAGAAAGGCATGAGTTGCGAGCCTGTGTAATCTGCGTGGTGTAAGCACTCCTCAGGGACATTGTTTCGGCGTCTATACCCGCTGCGTTTGACCGTTATTTTGATGAGTATCGGGAGTATTTAGTCTTGTCGGTTGGTGTGGAGAGAGTACAATCGCGATCGAACAAAAATCTAATCATCATCATCATCATCACATCTTCAAATGCCTCAGTTGTCACGTCAACAGCACCACCGTCTCGGCAAATACAAAAACTTTTACATGAATCCCAAGATTTTTTTTGATATTGCCATTGACGGTGAAAAAATCGGCCGCGTTGTCTGTGAACTTTACGAGGACCTGGCTCCAAAAGCAGCGGAAAACTTTCTGCATCTCTGCAAAGGCGACGTGACACTGCCAGCTGACGGTACTAGATTTACTCTAAAGAACAACCGCTTCCATAGAGTTGTGAAGAACTTTATGATTCAGGCAGGTGATATTACTTATGGCTCGACTGAGGGCCCGTTAAGTGAAAAAGTAGGTTTGGGAGGTGCGTCTATCCATTCCGAGCACCTCATCCACGACGGCGAACCAGCGACAGGGTTTTTTGAAGATGAAAACTGTGCATCTTTTGAAGCCACATTCAACCTCGCCATGGCTAACTCTGGAGAAGCTACCAACGCCTCGCAGTTCTTCATCAATACCTATCCAGCGCCTCACCTCAATGGAAAGCATACCGTCTTTGGTAAGGTAATCAAGGGCAAATCTACCATCCGTACAATTGAATATGAGCCTATTAACGATGATGGGACTCCGCTGAGAAGCATTCTAATAGAAGATTGTGGTGAATGGGATGAATCCATGGGTGTTCCGGTCTACAATGCCTCTTACAGTGAGCTCTGTGGTGACGTTTACGAGGAGTTCCCAGATGACGACGAGGGACATTTCGATAAGGATAAGGCCTCGGATGCATTTGTAGTTTCCACAATCATCAAAGATTCTGGATCGGCCTTATTCAAACAAAAGGAATTCCTCCAAGCTTACTTGAAGTACAAAAAGGCGTTGCGATATGTCAATGAATTTATCCCAGACAAAGACTCCGATCCTGACTATGCTCCCAAGTTTGAGGATCTGAAGAAGAAAGTCTACAATAACCTTGCATTAGTCAGTATTCAACTGAAGGATTATAACAAGGCAATCCAGTACTCTTCTTATTTACTTGAATGTGCCTACGTTCTACCTACAGAGATGGCCAAGGGATACTACAGAAGAGCTGTTTCCAAATTTGAATTGGGAAAATACGAAGCAGCAATGGAGGATTTCAAAAGTTGCTTGAAGTGGAATCCTAAAGATAATGTCGTAAAGACGAAAATTGAGGAGACAGAACTCAAGTTGCAGGAGATCAAGGACAAAGAAAAGGCCAAATACGCGAAGTTCTTTGGTGGTGCTTGATTATGCTTTTTTAGCATTTCATTCATGAAATTAATGGACCATTAAATTTGTAGACACACTTTATACAATACTTAAGAAAACTAGTCCAGTTGTGACTTCAAATTTTCCAACTGCTTAATAACGGCTGATTTTGCGGTACCTCCGGTAGCGGTTCTTCTCTCTACAGAAGCTTCGAAATCAAAGACAGCCATCACATCGTCGTTGAATCTGGAATCAATCTTCTGGAACTGCTCAATTGTGAGCTGATCAATACCACTGAGACCTTCATCCTCAGCAACCTTGACACATTCACCAGAAATGTGGTGTGTCTCTCTGAACGGAACACCCTTACGAACCAAATAATCAGCCAAGTCAGTGGCCAACATATCCATTGTCAATGCAGCTTCCATCTTCTCCTTCACGATGCTCAAAGTAGAGATCACACCTGTAGCGATCAAAACGGAATGTTCCACTGTAGTCAATGAATCAAAGAGTGGTTCCTTATCCTCCTGCATGTCCTTGTTGTATGTGGATGGAATAGACTTGATGGACATCAAGAAACCGGCTAGAGAACCGAAAACACGACCAGACTTTCCTCTGAGGAGCTCCAAAGAGTCAGGGTTCTTTTTCTGTGGCATCAAGGAAGAACCAGTAGAGTAAGCATCAGCCAATCTGATGAATCCAAACTCACCAGAGGAGTAAATGATCAAGTCTTCAGAGAATCTGGAAATGTGGTTCATGAACAATGATGACCAGAACATTGTCTCCACTACAAAGTCTCTATCAGAAACGGCAGTCAATGAGTTACCGATGACGCTGTTGAAACCCAATTCCTGTGCAAGAAACTCTCTATCAATGCCGTAAGGGTGACCAGCAAGAGCTCCAGCGCCCAATGGCGACTTGTTCAATCTGACGATGATCTCTTGCAAACGGTTGTAATCCTCAGTAAAGTAAGTGGCATACATAGAGAGCCAGTGAGCCCAACGGATAGGCTGTGCCTTCTGTAAATGAGTGTATCCAGGCATCAAAACATCAACCTCAGACTCGGCACGCTTAACAATAGTCAAGATCAGCTCCTTAAGAAAACCAGACAGTTTGGTCAGTTCCTCACGAACATAGATACGCATGTCAGTTGCAACCTGATCATTTCTGGAACGACCAGTGTGAACCTTTCCAGCAATTTGACGACCAATAATCTCACCCAATCTACGCTCATTAGCAGTGTGAATGTCTTCATCTCCGTCCTTCTCTTCAAAAGTGCCGGTGGCCCATTCTTCTTTAATCAGTTCCAATCCACGGTGAATCTCAGTGAGCTCATCAGAAGTCAACAGCCCAATCTTGGCCAAACCCTGAGTGTAAACTCTAGTTCCTTCAAGGTCAGCAGCATACATCTTCTTATCATATGGCAGGGAAGCATTGTAAAGGTTCATTAAAGGGTCTGTGGCACCGGTGAAACGGCCACCCCACAACTTAGCTGGTTTGGACATGTTGATGGAATGTTTTCTTTTGTTTTCTTTTCTTTTAGCTATGAGTGAAGCCTGCCTCGAGAGAGAAACCAGAGAAATGAAGGGTTTTGGGCGCGATGATTCATCCCGGCAACGGCCGGCCAGTTTGGAGTTTTTTGAGTGATGGTGTCCAGGTGTTTACAGATAAGAGGCCTAGACTTCCCAAACTGGCGGCTTTGTTATTTACATTGAGTTGTGCCTATATGAGTTATAGAACCTTCTATTAAACCCTTCCTCCCTTTATTCATGGCTTACATCTACCAGAAAAACGTGGGTACAAGGAGCAGTCTCTGACGGTGAATCTGTTGCAGAGCCAAGCAAGAATACGCTCGGTACCTAAACCATAACCACCGTGAGGAGCTGTACCATACTTTCTCTGGTCAATGAACCAGTAGTAAGCATCCAAATCAGTGATACCCTCTCTCTTGAAACCTTCAATCAACTCCTCAAGACCCTCGGAACGCATAGAACCACCAGTAATCTCACCGACGGTTGGCATGAGGACATCGACAGACTCAGTGACTCTCTCATCGTCGGCGCAACGCTTCATGTAGAAGGACTTAATCTCAGCTGGGAAACGGGTGAGCAAGATTGGGACACCAATAGTGTCTGTCATCTTACGTTCAGCAGCCTCGGCAATGTCGTCACCAAACTTGAACTCTTCGCCTTCCTCGTTCTTGACACCATGCTCGTTCAACCACTCCAAAGCGTGGATGTACTCCATACGCTTAAATGGCAAAGTTGGGGCGACAAAGTCCGGGTTCAATTGCTTGATTAATGGACCAGCAACTGGATCCTCCAAGGTGTACTGAACAGTTTTGGTAATGAGTCTTTCAATGTGTGAAAGCAAGTCCTCAAATGTGAGGAACACCAACTCAGCCTCAATATGTGTGTACTCAGACAAGTGACGACGAGTGTGGGACTTCTCGGCTCTGAAGGACTCCTGAATACAGTACACATCACCAAGTGCAGCAATACATGTCTCCAAGTATAATTGAGAAGATTGAGTAAGGTAAGCCTCCTCACCGTAGTAGTCAAGCTTGAACAAAGTGGAACCACCTTCAACCTGTGTTTGAACCATACATGGTGGTGTGACCTCTGTGAGGTCCTCCTCGTCATAAAATCTTCTGATGGCCCTCAAAAAGGCCGCACGGACCTTCATAACACCGCTCAATGTTTCACCACGGAGGGTCAAGTGGCGCATGTCCAAGAGAAGTGATGGATCAGAACCCTCCTGAATCTTGTTGGTGAATGCTTCATCACCGGATGGAGCCAAACCCACAATCTCGTAATAGTCAACGAGAAGCTCAACACCACCAACAGCTTGCTTACCCTCTGGGAGCTCGGCAACAGTACCGTACAATGTCACTGTAGATTCCAAAGTGAGTGTCTGTGTCTGATAAGCGTTTGCCAAATCACCAGAGAGAACGGCCTGAACGTAGCCACTTCCATCTCTCAAGACAATAAACGCAACACCCTTCTGAATACGCAAACGGTGGATCCAACCAGAAACCTTATATCTCTTTCCGACTTCCAACTTACTAATCTTGGACTTTTGTGCAGGAGGCAAAGCAGAATCCTCTTTGATCTCAATCTTGAGAGACTCAAGCTTCTTTGCAGCATCATCTGCAGCCTTCTGAGCCTTCTGCTGCTCAGCGATCTTAGCCTTCTCTGCCTTTTTCTTCAAACCATCAACACCCTTCTTGGCCTTCTTAAGCATTGTGCTGGAAATTTCGACATAACCATCAGTCTCTTCATCCTTCTTGTAGACAAAGAGCTTAGCAGATTCGTCAACGTATAGCGCAAAAGCTGGGGTTTTGAATGGCTGTTCTTGAGAGCCGGCCGTCTCTGTGGAGTCAACACCAACTGTCTCGTTAATGTAGAATGTGGTCATCTGTTGTGTGTGCTTTGAAGAGAAATTGAGAGAAGTTTCCAATCTGGCGACAGTGACTTTTCTGATGATGAGTCGACGCTTTCGGGAGGTCCAGTGCATCGAACGAGTTCGCGAATATATACCATTGCGCAAAATTATAGTGTTACCCGGTGCTGTATTGGGCTGTGTCCCTTGCAAGGCAAAGCTCTAGCCTTCGAATGCCAGTGAAATAAAGCGTATCTCTAAGGTTTGGCTGCGATCCATCTTCTTGCTGTATCTATCTATGACATGTAGTGTCCTTCACTCTATGGCCGCCTCTAGAAGAGAAAGAGCGAGAGATAACGCTTTGGAAAAGCCAACGAAACACCCGAACACCAACCCAAACCCAACTCGACTGCGAACGACTAAAAGAATCCATCAAATAGGCTTCGACGTTAACGAACTATAAGTCTCAAAATCTGTACCCCTCACTCCAGATAAAATGGCCCTTGAAGCGTCTCTTGCTCAGCTCTCCATTTCCCAGGTCGCTTCTGACGGTGCTGCTGCCACAAAGGCGCTTGTTTTCAAGCCAAAGACCGCAAAGACTGCCGTCCCAGTCCCAATCGTGGTTGTCGCCCTTCACTCTACACAGACACCAGCCGGTGCCATTGCAGCTGCCGCTGGTGTGAAGGAACCTCGTCTGGCAAAGGAGGATCTTGTCCAGGAGTTCTTCAACGTCACTCCACGCGAGTTCTCCGTTGCTTCCATCACAAGCAGCCACGCTGGTAAGATCAAAGTTCTCGTGGACCAGGCCATCTCTGAAGAGAGTTCCTATGCCTTGACCACTGAGTCTTCTTCTGTTGCCATTGCTGGTAAGGATCTCATTGGATATCTACAGTCTACTGGTGTTGAGTTGGTCTCTGTGGACTTCTCTGCTGCTCCTGCTCCTGCGAAGAAGGAACCTGCTGCTCCAAAGAAGAACGATGCCCAGCTTGAAGACGCCAAGCTCATTGGTGTGACCGTCGATAAGTACCTTGACTTCCCTGGTTGGTATCAGCAGATTCTTACAAAGGGTGAGATGTTGGACTACTACGATGTCTCTGGTTGCTACATCATGAGACCAGCTTCTTACTCTGTATGGGAGGCCATCCAGGACTACTTCAACGAAAAGATCAAGGCCATGGGCGTCAAAAACTGTGCCTTCCCTCTGTTCGTTTCCCAGAGAGTCCTTGAGAAGGAAAAGGACCACATTGAAGGTTTTGCCCCAGAAGTCGCCTGGGTCACTAGAGCTGGTTCCTCTGAGCTTGATGAGCCAATCGCTATCAGACCAACATCCGAGACTGTCATGTATCCATACTACTCAAAGTGGATCCAGTCCCATAGAGACCTTCCACTCAAGCTCAACCAGTGGAACTCCGTTGTCAGATGGGAGTTCAAGCACCCACAACCGTTCCTCAGAACTAGAGAGTTTTTGTGGCAGGAAGGCCATACTGCTCATCTCACATTTGACGAGGCTAATGATGAGGTTATGGAGATCCTTGACCATTACGCCAACATCTATCAGGATTTGCTTGCTGTGCCTGTCATCAAGGGTAAGAAGACGGAGAAGGAGAAGTTTGCCGGTGGCTACTTCACCACTACCGTCGAAGGTTACATTCCAGCTACTGGCCGTGGTATCCAGGGTGCAACTTCTCACTGTCTTGGTCAGAACTTCTCCAAGATGTTCAACATCGTTGTTGAGAATCCAGAAGGCCCAGATAAACCAAAGTTGTTTGCATGGCAGAACTCTTGGGGTCTTTCTACTCGTGTTATCGGAGTCATGGTTATGATCCACTCGGACAACAAGGGTCTCGTGATTCCACCAAGAGTCTCCCAGTACCAGGCTGTAGTTATTCCAGTCGGAATTACTGCAAAGACATCTCCAGAGCAGGAGAAAGCCATTAAGGAAGGAGCTAAGGATATTGAAGCTAAGCTGCGTAAGGCTGGAATCAGAGCCATTGGTGACTACCGTGATAACTACTCTCCAGGCTGGAAGTTCTCCGATTGGGAGCTTAAGGGTTTGCCAATCCGTCTTGAATTTGGTCCAAAGGACTTGGAGAAAAACCAGGTCACTGTTGTCAGACGTAATGATTCTAAAAAGTACAACGTTTCTCTTGACGACTTGGATGCTGAGATTCCAAAGATCTTGGACCAGTTGCATGATGCTTTGTATACAAAGGCCAAGGAGGCATTTGACACGCACAGAGTTGTTGTTGAGAACTGGGAAGACTTCGTTCCAGCACTTAACGCAAAGAATGTTATCTTGTCCCCATGGTGTGGTAGAATGGAATGTGAGGAAGACATCAAGGACTCTTCTGCTAAGAAGAATGATGGCGAGGATGAGGAAGTTGACGAGAAGGCTCCAAGTATGGGTGCAAAGTCTTTGTGTATTCCATTTGATCAGCCAGCTCTGAAGCCAGACACCAAGTGTGTTAAATGTGGTGAAAAGGCTATCAACTACACTATGTTTGGTCGCTCTTACTGATTTGTTTTTCTCTTTGGTTTTTCATCTGCATAGATTCCTTCTTTCAATTTCGGTTGGTGATTCTCTCTTGTACAGTATTCCATCCATCTTAACCTAATATACCTTTGATAAACACTTATTATGTAACACTAACTTCTAAACTCCTCGTTTAGCACCCATCCAGATCTAGCACCATCCCATTTGGCAATTCCCTTTAACAACGAACGGACCATTCCAAGGTCCTTGTTATTTGCTATCTCCAACTTGCAAGCATCCAAGATTTGGCCCGATTTAGAAAAATATCCAGGCTGTCTGGCCAAATATGCCTGCATATCACTTAGAGCTTTGGTATTTTGTGAAACTGGAGGAGGCGTAGAGCTCTTCTCTTTGGCCTTATTGTTCTTTAATCCAGCAAGAATCGAGGCTGATGATTGCTTAGATATCTGCGAATTGGAAATACCAAGTCTTGACTTATTGAGAGTGAAATCTTTACCAGCCAAACCAACTTTCCCTGTGAACGTTGGAACGCCGACACCTGCCTTCTTCACCTGCTTCCTTGACTTTTTAAGGGCTTCAAGCGCATCCTGTGCTGATCGTCTTGCTTCTTTTTCGAGATGATCTTCTCTTGGGTTTGAGTGTTCGTTGATCATCTCATCATGCTTTACAGCATTGACAACACTCGAATTCTTGAACAGCCCACTCATGAGCCTGTCCTCCTCTGTCTCCGTCGCAGACTGATCTTTGTACTTCTCCATCTTGCTAACACCATTTAATTGTCTTATCTTCGCTAGATCATCACCCTCCGAGATTTTTCTTTTTGAGGAGAGTCCAATATCCAGTTCATTTGATTCATCAAAGTCTGACAGGGTGAATAGGTCGTGGAGTTCACTGTTTTTGAAAAATCTCTTCTGATTTGGGTCTTTCAGGATCTTATCCGTTAACAACTGTTTGAATATCTGTCGGTGATAAATCTTCTCTTCAATAGAACCACCGATAACAAGTCTGTAAATCAGCACCTCTTTCTTCTGTCCGAGACGCCACGCACGTTCTCTGGCCTGTAAATCTGTGGATGGGTTCCAATCTGGATCAAAGATAATCACTCTATCAGCGCCAGTCAGATTCACACCAAGTCCCCCAACCTTAGTAGTGAGAAGAAACATATCGTAATCTTCGTTATTGAAAGCGTAAATCATGTCTTGCCTCTTTCCAATGTTGGTCTCTCCACTCATCTTCATATAACGATAATCTGGCCCCATGCTATTTTGCAAGAACTTCTCTAAGATCACCATCATTTGCTTGGTTTGGGTGAATAGCAAAACCTTGTGCCCCTGCCTCTTCCAAAGAGGTAAAAGTGACTTGATAACCTGTAGCTTTCCAGATCTCGACGGATCGCCGTACCCCGGTTGAGTCTCTAAAAAGTGAACGTCTGCCAGATCTGGGTGATTGCATATTTTCCTCAAAGTACCAATAGCACCGAGGTATGAGGTGGCTTTTGACTCAACTGATCTCAAGAATTCTAAATATTTGTCTCTCTGATATTTGGTCAAACGACACATCAGTACGAACTCTTGCTTCGAGGGCAAATCTCTGGCAACGTCCATCTTCATTCGTCTGAGGAGGAATGGCTGGATTAAATCTTTTAAAATCACAGCTTTCTGATAACCCACTTTTACTTCCAAGTTTGTGGCATTAGCATAGCCACCAATTTTGATTGGCTCCTCAAACTCTTCCTGAAAAATTGGAAGCGTACCAAGTCTTCCAGGGAATATGAAATCAAATAATGACCATAACTCAATCAAATTGTTCTGAATCGGTGTTCCTGATAAGATAATACGGTTATGAGTCTTCAATCTTTTGCTCAGAATAGTAATGTTTGAATTTGGGTTTTTGATCTTGTGGCCCTCATCAAGAACAACATAATCCCAATTAATATTAAGCAATTGATCTTCATATATTCTCAGGCCAACATAACTGGTAATAAGAACATGCCCTTTTTGAATCACAGTGTCAACAAGGGCTCTTGCATTCGCAGCGTTTCTCACAGACTGGACAGTTTGCTTCACATTAGTATCTTCTTCTTCAGCCTCCAAATTCAGCTGTCTCTCAAAGTCATCCTCAGCGGAATATCCCTTCGATGTCATACCAGATCCGATGGAGTGTAATACCATGGTTCTCAAGGGAGGCCACCAAGTATGAAACTCGTTGACCCATTGAGTCATAACGGTTGCAGGGCAGACAATCAGGACGGGTTTATCCAACTTTCCTGAATAGTGAAGACCCGCCAAAAAAGCAATGATCTGAATGGTTTTCCCAAGACCCATTTCATCACTAATTATGCCTCCATGTCCCTGTTGATATAGTTCATATAACCATTGGACTCCGGTTTTCTGATAATCGAACAATGATGGGTAGATATCTCCTGGAACCTTAAAATCATTGTTCAGTACTGCATCTGGTATTGTTGGGTGTGGTTTGAAAAATTCTGGTTTTTGTGCATCACGATCATTGGTCCGTAATTTTGATCTTCTGTGTATCCAAGTATGTAAACGGTCCTGGTAGAATGATTCAACACCATCGTCAACATTTCTGATTTCATCATCTGTCAGGAGACGCAGTTTCTTCCTTTTTGGTAGGTCCTCATCTGTTTCTGTTTCCGATCCCTCCTCACTGTCTTCATCATTTGTATTATTATCAAATGTGGTCGCTGTATTTTCTTTGATAACTTTCCCCACGCCAGCTGCAAAACCTGGAAGACGAAGGTTCTGGTGAGACACTGTACTATTCTTGTCGTTCTTGGTCTCATCTTCATCTTCAACGACGAATCCTGCAGAGTTACCAAATGCGGTAATCTTACCTAATCTGATGAGATATTCCTTCTCAGTCTCGTTGGCAAGTCTTCCGCCTTCTTCTATTCGTGATGAAGACTTTGCTGCGTCTATATTCTTTCCAAGTCTTGCCTCAATGTCCTTGACATCTTGACGAACAGATTCCAGCTGGGAGCCTTTCAGATCTTTTATCTGTTCTCTAAGTTCCTCCTTCTCTGATATCTTAGTACGTGGGTTGTTTAACCTGTCTTCCAGCTTCCTCAGCTCGAACTTGACTTTATTCACCTGTTGACGAGCTTTGACTAAACGCTTCTGATCAAGCTCCATCTCCCGCTCGTTGAAGAGCTTTGTGGCATCAGCATGGATTTTATGCTCTAGAGAAGTCTGCTCCACTAATCGGATTCCCATGCTCTCAAGGTTGGCATCTTCTGAGAGTGTAGGCCCCTCAACTCGGTCCTCATCCTCTCCGTATTCTTCCTCTTCTTTAGTGGCGATTTCGTCTTCTAGAGCGTGCTCCTCCGTGTATTCATCGTTATGAACTTCCTCATAGTCACTCTGGTCACTGCTTGAGGACATTATCCTTGTATGACCCGCCCGCTGTGGTATTGGTCTCCGTGAAAGAAATGTACAAAGCTCATGGCCCGGCCTCTCCAAAAGATTGCGTTTTGCCATCGCGACTTCCTATTTGGGGAGTCTCTCTACAGATTAACGGAAGTCCGTCAAACAAAGAAGCATCTTTAGTAATCCATTAAAATTCTGTATCTGAGATTTCTTCAATTTTGGGGCCCCAGACAACTATGCGTCCATCAACAGTTCCAGAAAAGTACGTTGCAGTGCTGTTTCCGCCATACACCAGGCAAGTGCTTCTGACATTATCCTGGAAACTGCACCGCAGCCGAGACATAAGTTTTCCATCTCCCGCGCGGAACATGAGCACCTCCCCGTTGTCAGAGGGATACCAGAGATATTGTACTTCCGTTTCCGCCACAGGGCTCAGAACAATCGATTTGCTGCTATGTGACTTATTTTTCACAAAAGGACCGAAATTTAAGAGGGTATTGACTCCTCCTGGTGTGTCAAGGTCCCAAACTCTAATATTCTCATCTGTACCTGTGGAAATCAATGTCCTTCCGTTCTCCATCCAACACAGGCCATTCACAGGGCCGGAATGGGCCTTTGCTGTGCTTTTCATCACGCCCACCTTCTTGCTCTTGTTGAACTCCACAGCTTTGCTCCTATCTGTGCGATAAAGGTCCAACTGTGTGATGCACGAGTTGGTCTTCCTGATATCCCAAAGCCTTACCTCTCCTTCAGAGCTCCCTGTAGCCATTGTATGTGGATTTGTAGGGCTCCATTTGCAACTGAGTATAGTGCCATTGTGTCCACTTAAACTGTGTGAAGCGGCTGTGGTTCTCAGATCTAACACTCTAACATGGGTGCTATCAGAGCCAGCGACGATAAGCGAGTGCTGCCCCGTCGATGCGATGTCGAAGCAATTCACCTTGCTGCCCAATTCAAATGAAAATGCCTCCTCTAAGGTGCTTGAATCCCATACTCTTAGTGTTGTGTCGTATGAACTTGACAAAAACATACCAGAGTCGAACGGCCACCACTGAACCCCGGTTACGCCAAACGTGTGTCCACCAGTTCCCTTATTGATGTTTCCCAACAGCGTTGCTCTCTTATTTCCAACTTTCCATACTTTAACAGACGTATCAGAACCTCCAGAGAGCAGAAACCTGTGTTCACACTGGTCAAATGCCAAGCAGTTAATGGGTGACACTTTCTTCTTTAAGGGGAATCTGGGAACGTCCAAGCAATCAATGTCATAATACAAAGATTCGGTGGTCAGCTGCTCGAAATGACGATGATCCGTAGCACCAAAGCTTCGTCTCAGTAACAGAGATTCCATCGGTAAGCCATTTCAGTTCTGCTAGTAGACAGGTTTTCAATGATGGGTTCTTGTAATGGGGAAAAGCGTGTGCGGCAGCGATAGAACAATCTTTCTCTGTGGCCTCCCGCATCGCGCATCCCACCCTACGGACTCCACAGACAAGAATGCACAGGCAAGACTTACGATTTAAGGGGAGCGTATGTGCATTAAATAAAGCCAAAATATGCAATCTGGCTGAGTTGGTGTGTTAGTCTAACTCAGGAATAAATATGGTGAAAAAAGGGTGGCATAAGATTCAATCGCGTAAGTCGACCCTAAACATTGTTTGCGATCATGAAACAAGAGGAGAACTCTCTAACGGGTAGTGGAAAGTGGGAATCAGCAGAGGGTGTATTGGGATATTTGAGTAGATCGAATCGATTTTCATTAAAAGCTTGCTCACTTGGTCCTTAGGGATGACTCTTTGAAGGACAAGCAAGGTCTCAAGATCAAGTTGTGCAGTATCCATGCGATGCCTTGCCAAATCTTTGATCCTCTTCTTCAAGAAAATTCTGGAAACCTCATCTACTTTGTCAGAATTATCAACCTTGACAGTCTTCATTGCTTTTCTGATTGGTTTCTGGTCAGACACTAAATGAGCCAACTTCTGGAATCTCTTCTCATATACTTTAAGGAGCTTCTTCACACTGGTCAAAGCCTTCTCACTCAGGATGTCAAAGGCACCTCTTGTCTCTGGTGAAATTTCATAATTCTCATTAGCACTAACACTAGTATGCCAGGGCTCTCCATTAATTGCTTTCACAGTTCCTTCTTCGGGTGTGTATGCCAATGAGTATTCCAACACTTTTGGAGCGGAAATAGTACGGAAGGTGGAAAATGGCGGAACAATTAACGGAGCAATAGGAATGAGCTGTTCATCCTTAGATCCATCGCCCTCTGAGACCATAAATAATCCTCCAATCCAAGCATCGGGTCTCAAAAAAGTTCTCATTCTCAAGCCTCTCAGGACATACTCTCTTCTTCTGGCAACCTTGTAGCATGTGGTCCCAAAGCAAGTAGTCTGAGCCCATGGACCTTCATTGTTGTCCTGGATAACTGCAGTTGAGGTAAGACGACCTTCTTCACATCGATCCAAGTGAACAGTATCAGAGGCGAGCATGCTCCATGTGAGTCTGAGTCTCCACCCAGTGTATGTCGGTGTAGTCCCAGTGGGATTGCAAGCCAAAGCTCCGTAAGTTGTGTTCATCGCCGAGCGAAGATCTGATGCCAACGCCATCGAGACGAAGACAAGAATGGTTGAGATGTACCTCATGCTCTATGATCTTGGTTCGCTGAGAGTCTAATGGACACCAGCAGCGATAGAAAAAAGTATTCAAACGCGCCCAAAAGAGAGGCCCTAGAAGATAGAGGTATCAGCCTATGATATTAACAGTACTCATATTGAGAATTTCTCCGAATGCATCCTTATACTCGTAGGTTGAACCGCTACAACACATGTTGGTCTTTGTGGCACCCAAAGAACGCGTAAAACAAAGTGACAAAGCGGCACAAAACTATGCAGATTGGCGAAAGCGAAGCGATGCCCCGGCCCGAAAAAATCAATTATGGCCGTTAGATCCACATCGCTCTCTCGGGATATGACAAAACTACAATGAGAAGACTTCCAAGGTTACTTCAGGAGTATGTCACTTCATTCAGGCAGGGATCATGTTCTATGTATAAGAAGGAAGGGTGAATCGTAGCGGCCTCCTTGCGTATTCCGAGACGTATTCCTCATCCATCAGCCATTGAGTTGGTCTGTGTATTTTTCATTATTATCGTCTTGATGAACTGCACTGTTTTTGACTGAACAGTTAAAGAAATAGAAGATGCCTCAGATATTTGGTTGGGAATGTGAAACGGAAGCTCTGGAATACTTTCAAGTGTTGTTGACCGTGTGGTTGGTCTCCTCTATGTCAAGGGGAGTTCTTTCAGAAGACATCGTCGCCTGGTGGACGGTGCGACAACCTGTAGAATGAATAATAAATAGGATGCTGTGCAAGATAGGAGCTGTGTGGTGAGAGGGTAATTACGGAGTGCGAATGGAAACAAATTAAGAGAAGTCTGATGAGGAGAGATTACGAGTCATTGCAGGAAGCGCCACTCTTATGCCGTCAATCTCCTTGCTCATCTTGATACAACAACCCAATCTGGATGTCTCCGTCAGGCCGAAAGCAAGGTCGAGCATATCATTCTCATCATCATCCGGCTCTGGAATCTCGTCGTAGAAATCTGGGTCCACAATAACATGGCAAGTGGAACACGCACACGAACCCCCACATGCACCTTCCATATCCAGGTTGTAGTGCTGTGCAATGTCCAGAATAGTGTCTCCCTCAGCAACCTCGTACGTCAACTGCTCCCCCTCTTTGGTGATAAATGTGATGTGGAGCTCTTCGCCTGGCTTCGGCTTGTGTATGTGCCCGTGGTTGTTGGTGGACGTGTTGTGGAAATTTCTAATCAAAGAGGTCTGATTGGAAGACAGGATCCTGATACCTGCCCATAGCCCGGCTGTGTGTTGGCTCTTTGTGAGGCCACTTCTGGCCGTGCATCTGAATGTACTGGCAGCTGCTCTGAGCATCTTCAATGGCGAATTCCGACAGGTGGCGGTCCGTTATCGCCTTCGCTGGTGAGAGAAGAGGCAGCTCCAAAACTTTTTGCCGTAGTCATAGTCATCACCGCCAGCTTCTCCGGCGCCGGGCGACTGGTCCCGCGAATTTTTGGCAGAGAGAGCGAGGCCAGTGTGGCCCGATCAGATTTCCGCGAATTCTCCGCGACCACCATGTGTCGCGACACAGCCATTTTGGCACCATGGATGATTGGGTCAAGTTCAGGAGGAGAGGGGGCTATTCAGCAACGAGCAAGTAGTGAAGGAGCTCGCATAATGTCTAGCCAGGGCCTCCTCGATGGAGCCAACTCGGAGCTCTTCAACACCTACGAGACGGACTACCAGGTCGCCTACAATGAGGCTCAGCAGAAGCTTGAGCAGATCAGGAACCTTGATGGCGGTAAGTGCCACTGGCATTCCCCCGATAAGTGTCATCTCCCATGACTGTGAGTTACTAACATGGGTTATCATCAGAACAACGTCGCGAGGCCATGAAGGCAGTCGAAAGGGCGACTGATGAATGCATTGAGATCGTGAGTTTTCCCCGCACCACTTTATGTACATAGGTACAGCATACTAACCCTTGCACCTCCCAGCTTGACCAGCTTGCAATTGAGGTCCAAAATATCCAATCTGGCGCAAGATCAGCCTACAATGCCAAGATTAGATCATATCGCTCGGATGTCGACAAGACGAAAAAGGAACTCAAACGCCTGATGGATGATGAGGATAGAAGACAACTCATCGGCTCTACCAACTACAGTAAAGACGCTCAAAGATCACAGCTTCTTCAGTCCAATGCTGCTCTTGAACGGACCTCTGAAAGACTGAGAGAGAGCTCAAGGGTAGCTTCCGAGACTGAGCATATTGGGGCTAATATCATGCTCGATTTGAGGTCACAGAGAGAACAACTGCAGAACTCGAGACAGACGCTCTTTGAAGCTGATGGTTACGTTGATAGATCCATCCAGACCTTAAAGTCCATGGCAAGAAGAGCAGCTGCAAACAAGATAATATCATACGCAATCATTGCTGTGCTCAGTCTATTAATTTTACTGGTGATCGCAAGCAAGTTCTGGTAATTTCTTTTCTAATACCTATTATAATTGGTTTCCTTTGTGTATTGTGTATGCTCAACGATGATAACTTGAACTACTTTCTTCCTCTTGTAAAACGGTTCCTCTGTTTCTTTTCTAAATAGGCACTATTACGTGTATCGGGACAATTTCTGCTATTTTGTAGACATGCCTTTTTATTTCCTGACGCCTGTTGTCGTGGTAACGATCCCCGCGAAGAGTAAACAAATATTTGACGCTAAACAAAAAGGAGATGACGATGAGACCTGTCAAAGGCTTTATAAAAATTCATCCATTTTGGCAAGCTGTCCCACTTCTCTTTGTGTCTCATTCTGCTATTATCCCACACGATAGGCAGCCGCCCTTGCCCGTTTTTGTCGTCAGTCATCTCGAACCCCCTCCCTTTTCTGTGACAACACTGAAACATAACCACTACCAGCACGACTGCATGGCGAGATCACCACCTAGCAACATCTCTGGGTCAAGGCTTCCCATGCCCAGTACACGCATGGGCCACAACTCCCCACCAGCTAAGAGGCGGAAAGCTCTCGATGACATGACAGGCACCCTCAACCAATCACCAACCTTACCAAACTCCACCAAGCTGAGGCAACCTCAGCAATCGCACACAGCAGGCACCCATCAAGGAAGCGGTATACCCGTTATGATGCAAAGCCGCAAGATGATCCCTCTTCCCTCGAAGATGTTCTTTTCGAAGAGCTCCTCTGCATCTACGAGGAGGGCAACTTCTTTCTATGATCCAGATGCCATGAAGATGAAATCCAGTATGGAGGAGGCGCGCGGTGTACAGGCATCCATTGAGCGTTCAAAGCTTCAAGACTTAAAGGTCGAAATATCTGAATCCATGAAAGTTAACAATGCTTTGGAAGAGAAGAAAACAGCGATACTCAGGTCTAACAGTGCATTGAAGTCAGAGATTGTCAACAAAGAGGCGGAGATCATTAAGCTCGATCGCAGATTGGACGCTTACAAACAATACACAATCAAAGACGTTCATGATCAGGAACAGATGTTAACTTTGAATCTTAAAGAAGAACAGAACATGATGTTAAGAGAACTAGACGAGTTCAGATCTAAGATGGAAAGGGATCTGGCAAATGCCAGAGCCTTCGACCCTTCGCAATTGAGAGAAGATATTGCTCAAATGGAAAAGGATATTAGCGATTTATCAAACCAGGTCGACCAGTTAAAGGAGCAGAATACTCTGAAGTACAAGCAGCAAGAAGAGAAGAACAAAGAAAAGGTTGACGAGCTGGTTCTGCGAGAGAAAAATAAATGTGAGGAGCTGACAAACAAATATGAAGAAATGACGAAAGAAATAGACACTCTCATGGAAGAGATTGATTCCATTCAGTTGGATGTCAGTACAATTACTCGGGAGATTGAGTCCACTCAAGATAAAATCCGGGAAGAGGAGAATTTGAAATCTTCCTCTGAAGTGTCAAAAGAGAAACTTCTTGAGCAGATTGATGACTTGAATAACGCAAACAATTTTATGTCCAGTGAGTTAGCCCAAGCAACAGATGATTCTGAAGTTGTTGAAGGAAAATATCAGGAGTCAGTTTCTAAATTTCAGAAGGAAAGCAGGTTCAGAAGGCGCATTGAGAATTCCATTGAAGACCTTATTGGAAAGCTACGCGTATATGTCCGTCTCCTACCAGGTGATTCTGTCATGACAGTATCCGAAGTCGAGGAAGATCCAAGTCATCTGTTGTTGAAATTCAGAGATGAGGAATACATTTTTAACAAGATCTTCAATACTACTATGTCGGATCATGAGGTGTCATCTGAAGTGGGCTCGCTTGTGGAAAATGTCTTGAACGGTTGCAATGTTTCCATGATCATTACCGGGTTTGATGATAACACATTAACAGCCGCCTTGTTAAAGCAATGCATATCAATTCTCAAAGATCAGGAGGAGAGGTACTTGAGCAAATGCTGGAATTTCAAGTATTCGACACAGATCTCATCGATTACACAAGAAGGTGTTTTTGACGCAACTTCGTCCAGCCCTGTATCAATCAAACTTGAAAACAGATCAGTCAACTGTTCATGTTCTCCAACGTTATTTGAAGACTCAAAGAATATTGAAACCCTTGATAACTCATCGACTTTGGTCAAACTTACCGTCACTGCCAGCTCCCCACTCAAGAAGTTCACGTCTGCATTCTATATTCTCAACTTGTCTCGGATTGAATCATTTGATCTGGTTCACAACACGACCACGAAGGTGTCTCAAGGAAAATTTGGCACAACTGAGTTTGAGCACTCGATGTATCAATTGCTACACTGTCTCTATTCCAACACCAAATCTATAACTATGGTTAATGTTGAGGACTGTGATTCAGATGAGAATGAGAGATGGTTGAAATTGGCCAAGTTTGTGAGCACAGTTAATGCGGCCTCTGTTAAAAGAGTCTATAGTAGAATCACTTGATATTCATGAATGTTACGAAAATAATAATACTGAAAGCATTAGAATTGGTTAAGTCATTAAAAATCCTGGGATAAACGTTATCCACCAGTTAATAGGTCACGAATGAGAAGGGTCAGCTCATCTCTCGTCCCCATGTTTGCCTCTTCTTTTGCGATTTCTACATTCGCAGACTCTTCTTTCACCTCCGTCTTTTGCGCCACCGGAGATCCAGTTACTGTGCTTAATGATCCGCGTGAGTTTTCCAGTGGTTTCGACAAAAGTTTATTTCCCAAAAGTTCATCAATGGATGTCTGTGGCTCAATGTACTCGTCGTCCTGCAATGACACTGCATTGAGTCTATAGAGTGGACCGCTTGGTTCAACCAAGTACTGTTGGATACTGAAGGTATCTACCATGTCTTCGTTTGTGAGTATCACCTTTGTTTGCTTTTGGAGCGGTTCCTCCGATGGTAACAGGTCCATTTCAGTGTACTTGCGCTTTCTGTAGCGAGCAGTGTCAATAGCAGTCTCAATAATATTCTTAAGATACATTTCCAGCCCGTGGTACATTATATCTGACACACTTTTATCCAACTGGCCCGTGATTCCGTGCTCTCTAGAAATACCTTGCATTCTGATCCTTAGCTGATCAGGATCAGGGAGCGAATATGTTTCAATGCTGAGAGGAATGTTGAGAGCATGACTTATATCCTGTGTCCATTCAATGGTATTGCCTTGGAGGCTTTTCTCCTTATCAGATACACATGGAATTTTCGGTAGCAGTTGTTGTCGCGTGAGTGTGATTGTAGAGTTAGCCATCTTCTGCTTTCCTGAGTCTCTTGTGATCATCTTGATTCTATGACGCTCTCTGATGGGCAGGTTCATAATGTCCTTCTTGAGCTTCTCATACTCTGTTGACTGCTTCACTCCTCTCTTTACTTGTTTCTTCGATGTAGCACCAAATGAATACTTGGACTGATTGGCCCCAGGCCCATCTCTGAGAGCATTGGCCAAGTTGGCGAGAAGCAGTTGGTTGTGCATTCGTACCGTCTTGGAATCTTTGAGCATTCCTGAAAGCACTGATGAAAGTTCGCCTCGTGACAAACGACCCACCAAAAAGGTTGCTATTGTAGCTTGATACTTGTCCCAATTGTTTCCTAGCTTCTTACGGAGCTCCACCGTTAGGGTCTCGAGCTCAATGCGCTTTGATCCACTGGCTGAAGACGATGATGCACCCTTCAATTTGTCAAGATGCTGTTGCGCCGTTGTGGGTGTGGCCATAGGCGTGGCCTTTGCAGATGCATCTGAGGTCATTGCGTGTTTTTCTGGCAGTGTTTGTTGGTGTTAGATGTGTAGTGCTCCAGTGTTGACTCTTGACACAACAGCCTGGGCGATAAATAATGGGGGATAACAGCGATGCGCGCCGAAATGTAGTAAATTAGAGCGTTTTGCACACGTGAAAAACCAGGAACGGTCTATAACAGGCTCAGAAGACGAATGACAATGTCTCAGGTTACCAAAAAGATCCTTTTGATGGTCTTTGGCGATGTCTCCGGGCCAACTCGAGCGCTTCTCTGCGGCTTCAGCGTGTGCTTTTTCGAAGACGCGGTTCGGCGCCTTCGCGAAACGGTAAATGCTCCGTAACCAATCTACACCCGTACATCGCCCTACATTGCGTACTACCCAAAATAAAATGATCATTATCGTCCTGTTCATTAGTTTTACAGCGTTTCCTTTATCAGGCGATCAATTGTATCCTCATGGAGATTCTCATTCTCGTCTTGGAACGAAGCCGCATATTTTGAAGAGCGTTTAAAGGGGGACAGTCCTCCCGGTGAACTCAAGGAGCCCATCGTCATTGGTCTCTGTGGTCGTCCCCCTATGCTTCTGTTGTATGTGTAGGCTCCTTCAGATATCATGCGAGTGCCCTCGAGATCCTTGATACGCTCCTCAGCAGCCTGAAGACGCTCCTCGTCCTCTTTAGCTTTCATCTCTAAAAGATAGATTTTCTCCTTCAAGTCAAACTCCGATCTTTTGTGCTCCGCACGCTCTCCTTTCAGCTTTTCTTCAAGGTACTTGATTTTGCGTCTCAAAGTTACTTCGAACTTGGACGAGTCTTGCAATGTCGTCTTCAGGTCAGTCAGAGTAAAGTCGTCTTCCTGGAGTTTAACATTCTTCTCGTTAACCTGATCTCGCAAGTACTGGTTTTCATCTCTTAGCGACAGAACCTCCTTCTCTAATCCTCTAAAGTTCTGCGAATGATCTTGCTCAACCTTTGAGTTTTCGTACTTTTGCTTTAAATCCTTATACTTCCCCACAAATCTGAAATAAGAGTCGTAGAGTTTCTTGCTCTTTTTCAACTCCTGAATGAGCTCTTCTCTGAGTTGTTTGTACTTCTTTTCAAGATCCCTTTCATATAGAGATGATCCCGGACGCTGTGCATCATTCTGCTTCTCATTCTTTAGACCGATAATGCTGTTCGTGATGTGTTCCAACTCCATGGCATTACAGTCCAATTGTTTCAAAATTTCATTCTGGTCCAGCGTTGAAGAGTAGTCATTGAGAGTTTTGCTTCTAATTTCGGCATTGGGTACTAATGAAGGTGTAATATCTTCGAAATGCGATTTACTTGTCTCTTTGCCGGGTACTTTGGAACGTTGTGTCACCCCCTCTTTCGCCCGAGATGGCAGCCCAAGCCTCTTTCTCCAGTCTGCAACAGCAATCGGCGGGGACGAATCCAGGGGAATGTGCCTATTTCTCTCTGTATTCTCATCAGCAGCCATGAGGTTTTTTGTTCCTGAAGAGAGGATGTCATCTTTGTGGATGTATGGACTTGGAAAGTGGCCAGGGAATGTCTTGGAGAGAGAAGCATGCGATCCTCTGTCCAGTTGAGATGCAGACCTCGACCGGCGTAAAATGCTCCCACCTCTCGAGTTGTGAGATGCCAACGAAAATTCGTCATCATTATCCGGTATCAAGTCCTTCTCTCTATAAAAATCACGGTCATGGCTTCTTCTTCTTCTGCTGCTGCTGCTCCTTGATCCAACCCTTTCAGGAACTTCGTCAATAAAACCTGATGATCTCGAACGCAGTTTGTAATCATGAGTACCCCACGAAACATTTTTTCTCAAGTCCGTATCATCTCGTGCTGCATAACGGGCCTTGGAGTGCTGGTTCTTCTTGTAATGGAAAGTGTCCTCCCTTGATGTCATGTCCTGCGTCTCTTCTCCAAGGCTGCTGAATGCGGGTTGATTAGGCGCGTTGTTCTTCATGGCATTGTACTTGGACATTGGCGTCTGTCTGTTGAAGAGGGAATTCCACGCCCATTGTGCCAGCCCCGGCGTCGGTGGTGGTTGCTCTGCTGTCTTTGTCCACATCAAGGGCGTCGTCTCTCTGACTTTGTGTAGTTGTGAGTGTGTGTGTTGATGGCTGAATAAACTAGCTTTTCCCGTCTTGGCAATGGTGCCGTCCAAGAGCGTCACGGAAAAGAACTGTTATGATTTCGGAGGTCAAACAAAGCTTGTCACTGTCGCGTCCTCGAGATACGCTTTTGGTTTTTGCTATTGCTGTATATATAACGGTTATGAAAGTTCGTGATCATCCTGAAATCTACTGGCGCGTGCGACAGCGAGCGCGTCTTCGCGAACACATTTTGGGGAGTTGCGCAGACGTGTTTTGCGCCATTGTGCCTGGGCGACTCCCGTTTAGCGGCAGATCTGGATCTGTGCGAACACATATCTGTGTAGCAACTTCAAGACCCGCACTGTGGAAATGAGATCTAGATGAGATTAGTTGTTGTTAAGTTGGTGTTTTCCCTTGCCCCACCTCCCTCTCGTAGTGGCGCAAAGATTCCAGTTATTTCTGTGCATGAAACGAACTAGACTCTCTAGCCCTAAATATCCAAAGGTTAGGATAAGATCCGTTGAAATCGCAAATGAGGTGGACAAGTGTGCATACTTGAAAACGCCCCAATATCATACTCGGCCTAGTGCATGTCGATATCAGGTTGTGCGAAAGATCTGCGCCGCTCCATTGGCAAGAATGTTCCTCCCATACCACAGCTGCATCGCCCTCTAAAGATAGCCAACTGGACATGTCGTCATGGGCCTGGCACCCAGAGGTTTCTGTAGATCTTCTACCCAGGGCGCTTCACTTTGCACAGCTGAAATACTGATGAGGCAGGCCGAAAATCACAGACATACTGTGTCCTAGGATGTGTGTTTTTTTATGTTGGACGCTTGAAGAAGATCCTACAGGCTCGCGTCAAACAGGCAATCAGCCAGCATCGCCTAAAACGAGAAGCGCGCTGTCCAGTCCGTCTTACTCAGCTCCCACACTACCACAGTACCACAGTACCACAGTGACGGAGGCAATCGAGAGCAGGTGGCGGGAGACCCAAGCTCAAAGGGAAGTTGCGGCTGTCAGCCGCGTAGCGTGTGCAGTGCAACAACTATACGCTTGTGGATGAATGAAGATAGAAGGAATAAAATAAATAAATAAATAAATACTTAAAAAAACACGGACATACTCATATCTACTACAGGCCCCTTTTGCACGTCTCCAGGCGCCAGTTGGGGCGCCATATCGGCGCCCCCAAAAAGGACGGAACAATGAGCGGAGAGCTCCGAATATGGGGCCCTTAAGCATACTGGTTGCTGTGGCAACAGTACCCCCTCTCGAGACGCGTCTCTCTTTTTTTACGAGGAAAACGCGCCAGATGTGGGCACAAGAAATCTCGCGGTGTGTTCTTTTTGCGCCGTTCTGCGCAAATTCCCTTGCCGGAATCACGCCAAAACACCAGCTTCTGGGGAGGGAGGGACACGGTCGTCTCTCCTATACGCGTGCTTGAGGAGTGTCTATCTGGTGGCGTGGAGGGACCCGCTGGCACACAGACAGGCCCGGGAAGGACACAGCTTCTCCACATACCCACATTGGCCGCGCCGGAAAGAATGCCCCCAGCAGCGTGCTCTCTCTCTCTCTTTTTCAACCTGGGCCCCAGACTCGATTGCGCAAATCGGCGAACCGTTGGCGCGGTGAGTACAGCGGAATGCGTCCTCCAACGTCTTTGTTGTGCGCGGGCTCTTGAAAGGCAGCGGTGCGTTCCGTGGTCTCGGAAGCAATTGAGCACTGTTTCTCTTTGGCGGCTATGTGCCGGAAGGTGTGTTGCGTGTCTACACGGGGGACTGGTACTGCGGGGATTTTTTGAGGCTCTCGTGGCGTACGGGGCCGGCGTGTGTGTGGCCAGAGGAACAGGCACACTCTTAGACAGCTGCAAACGCGCGTGGACACCTCGAAGGGGCATAAACAAACACAACCGCAGCCAATGCGCCCAAAAATTCCCCCTCCTCCATCCCTTTCATAGCGCGGTCTCCACATAAATATCACCCCAGGCCCGCCTCTCTGCTCGTTGACACACAAGAACTGTCACTCTTTTATCGAGCGGGCACCTTTTCTCTGTTGTTGCACTCCGTCCCTTCCTCCACCCGCCCCGCCCAGACCGCTTCCCACCCACAGTCACTCACTTACACTCATTATGTCCATCGGTCTCAAGGTCACCGCCGCGCAGAAGCCCTACCCGTTCGAGCTTTCCACCAGCGAGCTAACCGCCCACTCCAAGGCGCTGGCGGAGTACAACGACGAGCTCTCGGTTTCCCTGTTCCGCACAGCATCCAAGTACAAGCCGGATCTGTCCCTCATCCAACAACAGCCAGAAGTGAAGCCAGAGCTCCGCAAGACGCTCCTGGAGTTCCTGCTCAAAATCGCCATAAGGACCAAGGTGACATACGGAATCTACTATCACGCAGCACGTCTTTTTGATAGATACTGCTCCAAGCGTGTGGTGCTCCGTGAACAGCTTCAACTCGTCCTCGCAACGTGTCTCTGGCTCTCTGCAAAGACCTACGGAGGTTGTAACCACATCATTAATAACACAAACGTTCCGCCAGGCGGGCGTTTCCATGGCCCAACGCCAAGAGCAAGAATTCCGCGTCTCAGTGAACTTGTGGTATTCTGTAATGGAGGCTCTCTCACGGGCTCGTATGATGAGGGAATGTTTGTTCAAATGGAACGCCACATCCTCGATACCCTCAATTGGGATGTGACAGAGCCGCAACTGGGCAACTGGCTCAACACCTTCTATGAAAACAACCAGATCCAATTCGAGATGAATGACGCCCAGGGATACTTCACCGAGAAAATCGAGTTCATTCACATCAAACGCTTTCTAGCAGAAGTGTCTCTCTTGGAGCTCAGACTCATTGAGCTCCATCCAGCAGAGCTATCCAGTGTCATCTTCAGTACAATGTCCGAGTTCTATCCTGACAGAAAGTTCCACTCAGAGCTTCAGGTTCCAGACACATTACCGAGCTCCAAGCTCCAATTCTACCGACTGATTCTTTGTGATGTCGTGGTCAATCTGTCGGGTTTCGCTCTCGATTACTACACCTCCCTTCCTGGTGTTCAGTCTTTCTATCACCGTCTTCTCAAGGCGCTTATCAAAGTGGACTCGCAGTATGCCACTCCTCTCAGATCAACACAGTTCGCAACACCTTTGCCATCGCCAATTCATTCACTGGCCACCCCTCCAAGCTCAAGAAGAGGTTCGCCAGTCGGTACTTCAGTCACAGGACTGGGCAGTATTGTCCAACATTTCCCTCCTCAAATGGGGCCTCACGGTGGATTCACTCCTCCAATGACACCAATGGACTAACTACAGCCTTTTTTCATACAGATTTCTTCATTTCGCCCTTATGACCCCTCCCCCTTGTTATGACCATTTTGTTACTTGTCTTCTTTTTTTAGTTTAGCTGGCTTTTTGTCCTTCTTATCAGAAGTTGAACTTCATTCTTTACCCCCTATGTTGTTATGATACACGGCTTGAATAGAGTCCCATTGGTTGTTTTTTTTCCTTAATGGCAAGCTCCCTTTGTTGAGGTATAATTTCTACGTGTAGATTCTCTAATATTTCAAAAAAGGAAAAGAGTCACATTTAAATCTCATCGATATGGGAGAGCACAGTTCTAACTTCGTTAGAGTATTGGGTATCTGCCAATGCTTCCTGAAGAGATTCAGAGATTATATGTTCCCAGTCTGAACTCAAAACACTGAACAACTGCAAGAAAGATAACAAGATGATGGCAATACACAATCCAATCCAAAGTCCAAATAACTTCAATTTGAACCCAAATGCAAACCAGAATCCAACGGGTAGTGCAATCACATAGTATGCAATCAGTGAGCAAATAGCTGCAATCTTTTGACGTCCTTGACCTCTCAAAATACCGCCTGTAACTGCGCTCAAACAATCACTGATTTGGTATAGTGCAGCCAATGGTAAGATTTTGGAAGCTAATCCAATAACCTCAACATCCGAAGTGAATAATCTAACAACATGTTCTTTGAACAAAGTCAAAATTAACGCATTACCACATCCAACGACAAGGGAAAGAATGATTGAGGCATTTGATGCAGTGACTGATGATTTCTTGGATGCTGCACCAATAAAATTGGCAATTCTTGTAGATGCTGCAATACTAATAGCAAATGGAACTTGGTATAGCAGCACCGAAATGGTGGAAATGACACTCTGAGAAGCCAAGACCACGGTACCAAATCTTGCAGCACTTAAAGTCAAAATCTCAAACGCCAACCATTCGGAAAGAACACCAACACACCCATTGATCGACAAGTTAACCATGCGTCCCCAGTTCTGGAATGCCTCTCTAGTGAACCCACTCCAGCATTGATAACCGTCCACATAAATGGTATAAAGCAACAAGAATCCCGCCATGATATAATTGGTACAGACAATGGCAATTGGAGCACCAATAAATCCCCAGTTTGGAGCGCCCCAAACCAAATAATAGTTCAAGAATGCATTGAAGGGCGCGGCAAATAAGATGACGTATGTTGATGCATGGAAGATATTCTGGGATTGAAGGAATCGCTTCAACGTTTCAAAAACGATGAAGCCTGGAAGACCAATTGATAAAATGGCTAAATATTTGGAGGCTAAAGCCACTAAAAACTCGTCATCCACAAGTAAAGTGAGAATTGGAGATGCAAAAACTGACCAGACGGTAATGACTGGAATACACATGAGGAATAAAAAGATTGTGCATCTCAGGAAATGAAGTCCCACGGCTCTGTAATCACGACGTCCATAAGCCTGGGCACATAGTGTATCCAACGATGTAGAGGTTCCTTGGAAGAGACAATAACCTGTGATATTTGCAGTCATACCGGCTAATGACACGGCAGCAAGCTCAGTCTTACCGATGCGCCCCACAGAGAACACAGAAGCCACATTAAGGGAGTATTGTAGAAGGAATGTGATCACTAATGGGATCGAGAACTTGGTCACCACTTTGAACTCCGCGGCAACAGATGTGTCAACGTCAGGGAGCGCACCAGTGGATACAACGTGTTTAATTGTATTGTGCGACCTGATTCTCTTCAAATTGGCTAAGGATCCCCTTCTAGATGGGTAGGATGAGATGAGGTCCGGATTGGCTGAAACTGTTGCTGAGAGCGGATTGTTGAGTGTGTAGGGCGCCACATTAGTCGGGTCTCTCAGGCTCTGGAGCAACGGTGTGTGGGGGTCAATGTGGTCCTCATCGATGGCATCATAGTCGCCTTCCAGCATCGAACGGTCAACAGGGCGGAAGAAGTCGAGGATGGACCCTCCTGTCGTAGAGCTGAGGGAGCTGCGTCTGTTGGCTGCCAGCATGTGTTGCGTGAGGGTCTCGATTGTAGGGACATCAAGATAAGGGGCCGGGCCCGAAGTGACTGGTTGTTCGGACATCCTATGCCTGTGTGTCAAGCGGCGTCCACTGGGGCTCTTTGGAGACGGTGGTTGTTGTTGTTGTTGCTGATGGAACGTGGGTATGTTTTTGTTTACCCAGTCGCGCCGAGGTGAGACAGAGATAAGAGCGACTAAGGTGCTGCACTGTTTTGCTGCTTTCGGAATAACAGAAAAAAGACATCGGGGAAAATCCAGGGCAACTTTACCTAAAATTCAGGTCCACTATATACAACAGAATCAGATAGAGAAGACGCTCGCAAATCTTAAAGTCTTCACCAAAAGTCATAAGACAACCTCCTCGGTTTCGAACCCGCAATCTACGCAGCGGCGTCTCACAACACGCAGCCCGTCCTCATTCTCTCCTCCATCCACTGCCCCTGAAAAGGCATGTTGGTGCTCGTCATACTTTCCTTCCCTCAATCTTCTGCTGTACTCCTCTGCTCGTGTCTTTTTGCGCATCTCCTTCATTTTGGCTTCGAACTTGCGGTCCCTTCTCTGGATTTTGCCCTCCTCCCTTCTCTGCCACTCTTTGTCCAGTCCCTCTGCTCCTCCCCATTTCTTAAAGGCAAACTCTTCCACTTGGTATCTTAGGAACAACTGCATCCGATTGTAGTTGCTGTGTGGGTTCGGCTTTGAGATTCTCGCCAGTAATGAGTGGTCTTCCAGCTCAGATTCGGTGAGAAAGTAGTCCTCTCGACACTCCGTCTTGGTCAACAGTGAGTACTTATCTGGATTGGCCTTGGCACACCGACGACAAACTCGACATTTGAAGGTGTCCCATAGCTGCTGGTCAATTTCAAAGGTACCACATTCGTAGCACTTCGTGGCATTAGCCATGTCTGTGGGTGGGGGCAGATCCCGAATGATCCTTTGTTCCTGTTGCCACTCATCAAACGTTTTCTCCTTCTCTTGACCTTGTTCGTCTCCAATGAATCCACCTTTCGAGTCCTTCATTTGTGATAAGTCATATTCAATGTATTCAGACGTGACCACAGAGGGCCTGTATTTCTTCTGGGCTGGATTCTCATTAGTAGACGCGTTCCTCAAATTCTGTTGCTTCTCTTTCAGCTTGGCCAAGGCCTTTTGTCTGTTCTCCTCAATCTTCCGCCTCTGTTCCACCGTAAGTTGTTTGATCGCTGAGATAGCAGCACTCTGCGTCTGAACATCGGGTTTAGCTACTCTGTTCGACGCAGTACCAGCCAGTACGCCTCGTGCTTTGAGCCTTTCAAGCGCCTTTTGTCGGTTCTGCTCCTGTCATGTCGGTGTTAATAGACGTTGGGTGGCGAATGGCATTGGGTAAAAACTACTCACAATCTTAGCCTGTTGCTCCGGTGTCAACCCCATGTCTTTCGACGTTAAAAGCAGATCCACACCCTGGTCAATATTAACGAGATCGAGTCTCGCACTGTTTGATCTTGATACGGAAGGAAGAAGGGGGGAAATAGCGAAATTCATCGCGCACAGCACAGAACATTTTCTCGCTATGAAATACGTCACTAAACATCCGTACACCATGAAGGACCTTTTGTTACTCGTAGAATTCAAAACCAGAAACAAGACCACCAACAAACCAAAAAACACGCCACAAACTGAATCCCCCAGATTATGCATTACTGTAACAGTAGTTGTTCTCGAGACTTTTGCAGGCTTTTGAGATTCCTGACTGGTGTATAAACCTCTGGGGTGCTCCTTACCACATATAACTGTGGAAACACACTGAACTACAACATCCATTTCCATGAGGTTTGAGCGTCGAGTTTCTCTTCATCGCTATTTGAAATGAAAGTATATATCTAGTAAGATCCGAATGGCCACCCAATGGATCTCGTACTCTGAACACTGACCCCAAACTTGTCTGCCCAATCAAGCACCAGTCCAGGGTTTCTGAGGAACTGTCTACCAACCAAGACAATATCAGCGTAGTTGTTCTCCACGACCATAGAAGCAAGTTCTGGAGAATTTAATGATCCAACAGTTGCCACAAGTATTCTATCCTTCAGTTCTCTCTTAACTGCCTCTGCCAAGGGGACCAATGCTCCTGGGAACTGGGGTCTTCTGTGTGCATTGACATTGATTCCTCCGGACGACACATCCAGAACATCCACACCTGCATCAGCTAACAATTTTGCTAATGCCACGGAATCTTCCACTTTCCAGGACTGAGGCTCTTCAGGTGTGTACTCATCAGCAGAGATTCTCACAAAGAGTGGGTGTTCATCATCTTTTACTGCTTCAATGATCTCCAGCAAAAATCTGGCTCTATTTTCCAAGGAGCCGCCATATATATCAGATCTGTCGTTGCATGTCTTTGACAAGAAGCTGTTAATCAAGTATCCATGAGCAGCATGTATCTCCACAAAGTCAAACCCAGCAACATGCAACGCTCTCTTTGTAGCGGCCTTGTAGTGGCCGACGTAGTCTTTGATTTGCTCTTTGGTCATCTCAGTTGGAATTGAATAACCAAGTTCTTCTGAGAAGCTCATAGCACTGGCACTAAGTATCTTTGTTCTATCGTCATGCCATCCGTAATCCTCTTTTCCAAGTGGTTGCAGAATACCTTGTTGAGGCATCGAACTTGCCATGGTAGAGCTTTTTCTGCCCGCATGACCCAGCTGTATACCGATCGTTCCACCTTGAGAATGTACAAAATCTACAAGTGGTTTCCATTCTTTAGCTTGTTCATCGTTCCAAATACCAGCATCATTAGGAGATCCGCGTGCTTCTGGTGTAATCGATGTGGCTTCAACAATGATGAATGCTGGACCTCTCATTGCAATCGAGGCGTAATGAGCAAAGTGAAAGCTGTTGGGGAATCCTATCTTATCTCCTACCGGAGCACTAGAGTACATCACCATGGGAGACATTCCTATCCTGTGCGGAATGGTGATGTTCTTGATCTTCAGTGGAGAAAACAGCTTTGGAGGCGGTTTCCCGTGGTTGCCATCTTTTGCTGGAGTCACGTGGCCTAATGAATTCAAAGATTTTGGCACGAAGTACGAGATCCCCGGTGATGGCTTTTGGCTCTTTTCTGTTGTCATTTTTGGTCCTTTCTCTTGGTCGTTGGTTGATGGAGGTTGGGGACGAAAGGGGGAAAACGGTGAATGCCTATACCTTATCGGAACTCCGGGCTGACAAATAAAACCTCCTTTAATAGCCTGAGCAATTCAGTGCACGGCAGAGTAAAAGTAGTGGTTTGTACACCCAAATTGTCTTGACTCTCTTCTTTCAAAAGGATCTCGAGGATGAGTATTGGGTTCAAGAGTTCTTTGTGGTCCCATTTGAATCGGCATCGCGCAACGAGGGCCGAAATGCGTAGGCCACTCGAATAGTCCCAAAATGTGCCATTTTCAAAAGAGCATCAGTATGACATTTAAGGATTCTGAGGCCTCCCTTAAAGTTTAGGGATAATTTTCGTTTGCAGTAAGACTTGAATTCCTCGTGAATTTTCTTCAGTATTAAAATAAAATAAATTTATGAGGAATAAAGTATCTCAACAATTGGATATAGTCCTTCCATCAAAATATTTCCAGAAATGATATATTAGCTGCTAGTAAAAAGATGTTTTACAGGCTTTGAAAAGGCATAACTATGTTATACAAGACTCAATAACTGATTGAAACGCATTAAGTTACCAAAAATACTTTGAAAGGTCGATCCGTAGCAATTTAATTCCATCATTGTGTCTGGGTGGTGTCCAGGTTTTAAACCCTTGCTTTCATGTTACTTCAGCATTCAACTAAATTTGACTATTAAAGTAACATTTTTATCTGCAAAATATGTGTAGAAATGCTGGAATCCTAGTCCTATCAAATTTCAAGTGCAAATTGGTAGGTGTAGTCCTGAAACAATAGCTATGAAACTTTTCACCAGGCCTCGAGCTCCAAACTCGCGGGAAATCGAAAGCTCCAAAACTTCGAACAACAAAGAACTTCATCAACAAGATCGACACCCTCTCAAATTGCCAGTTTTTGAATACTAAAATACTTCCATTATCCAGATATTGCATTCATAATGGTAGAGGAGAGTCTTATATCTTCGTTATACCCGCCACCTCCACCCTATGTCAAGTTCTTTACTTCTGAGAACCTGGACAAGCTGAGGCAGTACAAGGAGCAACAACCCGGAAAGGCTGAGAATGACTTGGAATTCAGCGAAGAAGACAAACATCTACAATACATGGTACCACCTCAGAGGCCCCAAGGTGAGACATATCGCTCATTTGGCAGTCTATGGAACTTCAACGATAAGATCCCCAAGTTGGAGGACCAAGGAATCCCACAATTGTATAAAAGTGTGGACTTACCGGCGGGTGAAGATTCACAGTTTAAGATTGACGAATTGAAGAAGCTGTTGAAGTCATTACTGTTGAACTTTCTTGAGATTGTTGGAGTCATGAGCGTGGCCCCACACGAGTTTCCAGCTAAGGTGGAACACATCCGCACAGTGCTCATCAACATTCACCATCTTCTGAACGAGTACAGACCACACCAGTCACGTGAATCTCTAATTCTGCTACTGGAGAATCAGATTGACATGAAGGAGAAGGAAATCAATGTTATTGAACAGGCATGTAATGAGGTGGAAGCCAAAGTGCGGCAGCTGGTAGAGCAGTACGTGGACGGTAAAGAACCGCTGCAAACGGAGAAGCCTGCAGAAGTTGGAGATGAGGCCTCAGCTACAAATTGATGAAATCATTATGTTAATGAGTTATCAGCTAGGGGCTACAACGGCTGCTAGACTGACAGCCAAATATCTCAAAGATCTGTAGAGAACCGCACCAAGAAAAAGTCCTCTGGTCGCGCGCCCAAAAAACATCAAGCAGGAAACGCTGTTTGTCAACTAGCCACCAACATACATAGAGAGCCTCAAAACACCGAGCTAAGGACACGATGAGTGAGGAGATGGACATTGACGTTCCTCGTAAGTTGAATCTGCTATATTACTCTAATTATAGCAGAATCTACAGAATACTCTGACCGTATCGGAAACCGCCACCACTTGAGAGATTACTAACATCGTAGTTTCAACCAGCAGCACAGGAGAACGATACAGCGACCAAGAAGGAGAAAGAGACTAAGAAGAAGTTTGAGGTACGTAAATGGACTGCAGTGGCATTCTGGTCCTGGGACATTGTGGTAGACACATGTGCCATTTGCAGAAACCATTTGATGGAGCCATGTATTGAGTGTCAACCAGCAGCCATGGCACAACCAGAACAGGAATGTATTGCTGCCTGGGGTGAGTGTAACCATGCATTCCATATGCACTGCATCTCGAGATGGCTTAAAACGCGTAATGCATGTCCATTGGATAACAGAGAATGGGTTTACCAGAAGTATGGTAAGTGATCTCTTCAACCTCGGCCATTACTCCTCCCCCACTCCATCCATCCATCCATCCATCTATCCATCCATACTATCGATGATTCATTTTTACAATGACACCATGTGAATAATCTCACGATTTTCACCGCTAATGATCTTCAATCTCACTTTACGTTCTGCCACAATTTCATTTCTCTACAGTTTTATTCCTCTTCGTAGAAGGAATAAACGCCGTCTTTTTGCTGTCTTTAAAACAAGAAACTTTTCATTTGTACTACTGCTCGCCGTAGTATCTCTTACTTCTAGGGAAGGCTCCCAGTAATTTAGCAGTGAGACACTTCTCTTTAAAGTCCTTCATCACTTCATCCAAATTATCCTTCTTTGTATCGATCCAAAACTCAATGAAAAAGACATAGTTCCACGCTTGCTTCAAAGAAGGCCTCGACGTAATACTTGTCATGGAGATTCCGTGTTTAGTGAGAGTCTCCAAGGCACTAGCCAGCGCACCTGGATCATTGTGCTCCACAGTAAAGGCCACCAAGGTGACAAATTTCTCTGGCAAAGAAATCCCCTTCTTCTTGGTCAGAACGAGGAATCTCGTCGTGTTATCTTTTACATTCTCGATGTTTCTGACAAGAACAGGGATGTTATGAACTTCTGAGGCTGTGATACTAGCGATTGCTGCGAACTCCTCACCTTCTTTACTGGCAATTTCTGCGGCTTTGGAAGTGGAGCTCGAGTCAATTTTTTCCAAGTGAGTGTTCTGATGGAGCCAATCTGTCACTTGACCCCATGCTTGTGGGTGCGTATATATCTTTTTTACCTGAGTGATGTCCTTTGCATGGGAAAGCACACAGTGATGAATAGCAACGAACTGTTCTGAAGCCACAGTGACTGATGTCTCCTTGAAGACCATCCAGTCTCGTATCAGGTCATATGTTAGCGCCACTTGTCCATTTGTTGAATTTTCAAATGGAACAACAGAGTGTGTTACTGTCCCTTGCTCGACGAGTGAAAAACAATCCTTGATTGACTTCTGTGGGAGAAGTTGGGCTCTCTTACCAAACTCTTGGAGCGTAGCCTAATTCATCTTGTTAATGATCCGACCCTCGAGGCGGAAGATTTCTTTTAACAAACTCACTTGGTGTGTGTATGTCCCCTCAGGTCCAAGGTATGCCACTTTAATGGAATCTAGCATCGTGCCCCCCATTTTTCAGCGTAAATCCCCGTCTTGAAGTTTGTTGAGGTTGCCTTTAGCTCTCTTGGACGATTTTCTTGCCGCGATCCTACGTAATGCCTCTCTCTCCACGTTTTAATTCTGAAATACAGTTATTATGGACGTTCTATATGGGGAGGAATTATATATGTGCAATGTTCAGTTGTCCAATGACTGAGATTCCTCAATAAGCTTATCAACGTTAAACTCAGAAGAGCCAGAGGTAAAATCTCTGAGCAGTTGAATACGGCGTCGGGAAACAGGCGTCTCAGCCATAGCACCGTAGAATCTCTGAACGTTCAACAGAAGAAGTTGAGCTTCTGCCAAATTCACAGCAGCATCCTTCTCCACTGTGCCGTTCATCAAAACCAGGCTTTTAGACTCCTTAAGCTCCGTATGGAAGGAGATCGTCGTGTGTGGACGGGCATACTCTCTATGCGTTTTGTACTCCAACAAAGTGGTAAACATACAGTGCACCGTATTAGGCCCGACAAATCCCCATTGCACGTAGTGCATATCATAACCTTCACCTTCTCGTGGTAATGGAAGCACAAACGTTGGATTCTCACGGGCATTTGCGTACAACTTGTCAAACACTTCACCTGGCACTACGGCGAGCAATGTGTCAAGCTTGTTCTGGAAACGGGCATTCCAGATGAGTCCAATCTCCTGAGGCCCAAGCTCTTTCATCTTGTCTACTGCAACAAATGAGTCCATTGTCTTGAACGGAGCTTCTGGCGCATCTGGAGAACGCGGGTCTCTAAGCTTACCTTCTTCGGAGAGCTTCTTCTTCTTCTGGGCCTCCAATGCGCTCTTTCTTTCGTATTCTTCAAGTTCTGCCAGTGGATCAATCTTGGAGAACTCTTTACGTTTCTCGTGCAGTGTGTCCTTCAGCTTTTCCTTCAGCTCCTCAACGTCACGAAGACCCATCTCGAGCGCCTTCTCCTCCAACTTGGCTCTGTACTTGTCCGCCACATCAGCTTTTGAGCTGTGCTGGATGTATCTTATGTTTGTGCAAACAGCTCCACGGGTCTGGTGAAATGCTGGTAGAGATCTGAGAAACGAGATGTGTCTTGTTCTGAGCATCTTTTATCCTGCCTTCAAAACTAAAAGATAGCCTAGTAAACACAGCACAAGCGCAAGAGATTAGTACATTTTCCAGCATCGGGCACACAGCCTCAGCACCCAGCCAGGGCTCACAATCATTTTAAGCTTCTCACTGAGCCGATGGGTCCTCATCGACTCCCGCGGCGCTCAACACAGGTGCCAATAGAGGGACGTTTGTACTTGAAGCCGCCATCAACTTTCACACCTTTTTCCCACAAAGATTCATAGATACTAAGACCACGAGCAGCCTGCACTCCCCCACCGCACGGTCATTCCCTACCAAAACACCCGTCCACCAAACGCGTCCTCACAGCCACAAGCCGTGCGGAGCGGAAACGAAAACAAGACCGAAAAAAGACTGAGCTTCTCTCGCAGAACCCAGTATCCCAACAAAAGAAGCCTAGAAACGCTGGAAAAGAGGTACTGTTCTCTCCCTAGGTCCGAGAAGCACATTCTTTTTACGAGGCCTGAGACGTCTTTCAGCTCCTTGCCCCGCCAGATCAGCCCAGTCTTACCCAGCCGCTCAGATCAGGTCCCAGATCACCACGCCGTCGTTCCAACAACGACATGGCCACAGCGGCAAAGCCCACGCACTCGCAGCAGTTCGAGACAAACGGCCAGAAACTCTCACAGAGCCCCACAAAGAAGACAACTTATCTGGACAAGAAGCCTCTCCCTGTTCCGCATGGACGCAATTACCAGGATGACGAGGTGTTTACGCACGAATTCACGCGTAACGACGTGCGTCTACTGATCCATTCCATCACACAAGAGATCAAGATTAAAGGCGTAAAGACTCCACTGGTACTCCTCGCTTTCAGGCCGAAGGCTGTGGATGAGAAGTTGACCGAGTTCCTAGCTCAGGTCATACCTAATGGCGCAGTACCTGCACCACAAGCCATCATTGACAAAGTAGTCAAGAACACTGATGAATTCACATTGGTATCAGCACTTAAATACTTGTGGGCTCGTCTACCCATGAATGCGGTCATTGGCTGGGATGCCTACGATGCATTCAAAAAGCTCGAGGAAAGAGATAATTACCCGAAGAAGGCATTTTTAGAATTCATGCCCCAATGTCTGTCATCTCCATCACACGCGTCAATTGTCTATGACTTCCTGGAGCTTATTGTATCGTTTGCTGCTAATTCTAAGGATAATCAAATGAGTGGTAGAAAAATTGCCAAGATGGCAGGTATTTGGGCTTTCCATGGTCCTCCAGATGATTTGAGTTTGACAAAATCAAGATTAGATCCGACAGAGAACACATTTGTTGATGGACTACGCAATTGGTTACCGGCTGCAGATGCCATGTTCCATCTTTTGCTTTCCTTCTTGAGGTCTATGCTCCCAGAAGACCACAACACCAAACTTCAGCTACCAAGAACGTTACAAGCATTATTGGCAAGCAACTCATACCCACCACCAGATATGACATATTCATCTACAACACTGGTCAGCGTGCCTTTGGTGACTATCAAGACAGAATCGATGTCCTCGTCACCTATTGAGATGCTCAATAAAGTCCCTAAAGTGCTCAGATTTGACAACCCAGATGAGTTTGAAGCTAAAGAGGACTTTGCACTTTTGAAATCTCTTTGTCGAAGTGATGATAACATCTTGAATAAATTATCTTCAGAATCGAGGAGAATAGTCGAGGCTATGTGTCAGAAGCCAAAAGATACCTCTTTGAATCCGGGCTGGCCGGAGTACGGTGTGAGACCAAAGAGTAATGATTTAGAAACTAGCGTTACAGTCTCGAGGGTTTCATTGGATGATTACTTCATTTGGTCTTGGCTGGCAAGTATGTCTTGTGAAGAGACTGTAACAAAGAAAAAGCTGTTTGGTAGAGCACTGATTTCGGAGGTTGTATTTGATGGGTTTAAAAAATGGATTATTGTCGAGGAACAGAATACTCACGCCAATGTAAGAAACCATCTGCCACCACTGCCTGATAAGCCCAAGGTGAAAAAAGTTTCACAACCAAACTACTCTTCTATGCTAGATAATATTCCATTGGACGTCACCCCAAAGCAAAAGAAGAATAGACAAAGGAAGGAGAAACCATTGCCTATGGTCCAGCCCACTGCTAGTGTAACGTCAGATTCTACAAGCTCCAAGAAGCTGGGTTTCTTGAATCCATTGAAGAAATTGCAACACCACAATGAAGCCACACCTGCCCCAGTTCCAATGCAAAAGGTCCAACCACGGGTTATGAGGGAATCAATCTATCAGCCTCCGGAAGAGGTGGAGCCACTTCCAGAGATTGAAACCAACCAATACAGACTGAGTATTCCATTGGACAGCTTTGGATTTGACCCCGATATTAGTGGTCAGGATTTTGAACAACAGCAAGACTACTCATATAGCCAGAGCCATTACCAATCTCCTGCCCCTAATCAACCACAAGTGAGCGACAACAATGGATACAGCCAAGATTATATGCCATATCACCAGCCACGACCAGAGGCAGAGTACAGCTATTGGAGTTCTCAGTCTCAGAGAAGTCTTGCACCCCCTCAGACAAATAGAAACAGCGCTTATGAGATTCAACAAGTTGTGTCGTCCTTGGAAGCTCCCCAACCCGGCTGCGATCAGTCAGGGTACAGAGGGCCAATAGATAACTTATCCTCTATGGTGGATCAGATGACTGTACAGGTTGGCCAAGTTGAGAATAAACTAGGGAACAAGATACCTGGTCCTATGTACGACGTTAGAGTTCCATTACCACCAAACCGGGATCACTACGGTTACACAAAGTCACAGCAACAGTTCTATGATACCCAGAATCACGACGGTGAAGTTGTACAAGAGTCTGTTCAATCTGTACAGAAGATTCCATCCATGCTCGATGTTGACGAGAAACCTTGCAAAAAGCCTCCGATGGATGATGAATTACGGTCTGCTACTGGGTCAAGTGTTTATGGACCTACGCCAACTGCTTTGAACACACCTGCATTAGCGCCTGCGCTTACACCAATGGAAGAGCCAGAAGAAGCCGCGCCAGCCAAGATTCCAGGTACAGAGTATCCTAGTCAGAGTTTCGTAAACAGTGCGACTGCTCCTCGGCTCCAGGCTCCCCAGCCAAAGAAGAGGCCCCAGAATGTCCAGAGTTCTCATTATTCGGGGACGATGGTTGATGAATTTGAGCAATACAGAGACCGTCAGGACTATGTTCCACAGAGCGACCAAACGCATGAACACCAGAGATATTCCCATGCCACGACAGCACATGAGAGCTTCTACAGCACTGAAACATTACATAGAGATGGGAGCCCATATACTGATGCTAGTGACATGAAGAGTCCTGATAGGATCCCAAGCCCAGGCCAGTCACCAATCCGTGAGACAAACAGGCACTCTAACAAATATCCCGATAGTATTATTGATTCATACCAAATGAGTATTGATTCTAGCCCACAAAAGCAGTCTCAACCACCCTCTCCCATTAAGGAAAACCGCCAGAGTTTGAATGCCGCTACGGCTGCTGCTATGAGAGTATCAGTTCCACTTTCCACTAGTGATGCTCGTTACATTCCAGAGCCTGAGCTGTGCGATGTTGGAATTCCTGCACCCTTACCCAAGAATCCGTTGGCAAACAAGGGTTATCCATTCACTCCTGAGAAATATACTGAATCTGAAACTTCTCACCAATCTATTGAACCTATGCCTCGATTGAAGTCACAGAATGGAAGTAATTCTCTTCCGAACCAAGAAAATCATGTGACTTCTGGAGAATATGAACATGCTATTCCACAAACGTTACCAAATGACTCAAATCAGGTCCCACAGAGGCAAGAGAGACCACAGAGAAAAGCGCCTGCTATTTCACCAGTCCGTGAGATGAGAAGAGAAAGTTATTCATTGGAGAAGAATGATAACGTTGGATATGAGAATCAAAGGACAGCTGAGTATTATCGACAGCAAAATACTCCTCCGCAGGTTTCACAGGATCCTGAAGCCGAATTCCAAATCCAGGCTCAGGCTCCAGTACAAGCTCAAATGTCACCGCAGAGACCATTCCAAAAGATTAACATTACTCCACGGAGAATGCCATCTCCTCAACAACCGTTTTCCAATGGTTCTGCGTCTTCCTTCCAGAGCTATGAGGGCTACCGCCCTAACCAAAATTTGGCGCCGCCAGGGTCCCATCAAGGGCAACGTAGAGTGTCTCCGAACAATAGTGTGGATTCAAGAGGTGGTTCGCCATATCAAGGTCAGGGTACACCTTATAAACAACATGCCGGCGTGCCCGCTGGTCCACCAACATATCCACCTTACAGCCAAGGTCGCCGCAGTGGAAGTGCTTCGTCTTTGACAGTTCCTCCAAATGGGCAGAGACAACCTTCACCAATGCATGGGAGAGGCGCAGCAGCTGGCAGCGGTTATCTTCATCACCAGAGTGCAAGCCCATCGAGACCAATTTCTGCATCTAGCCAAGGGCAACGAAGAGGAAGATCGCCACAACATTTGGGGCCGTCACAGGGATTATACCCGCCACCTCAGCAGGGATACCCATCACGAAGTGCACCTCAGGTATCCCATCCTGCTCAAGGGTATCCTCCTCAGGGGTATCCTCCTCAGGGGTATCCTCCTCAGGGGTATCCTCCTCAAGGGTATCCTCCTCAGGGGTATCCTCCTCAAGGGTATCCCGCTCAAGGGTATCCTCCACAAGGGTATCCTCCACAAGGGTATCCTCCTCAGGGGTATCCTCCTCAAGGGTATTCACCCCAAAGTTATCCACCGCAAGGCTGGTATCCACCTCCACAGGGCTACTACCAAGCTTCTCCTGGTTCTGTTACATCCAAGTCATCGCACAAGCCTAGTGCTGGTGAGATTGCATTGCAGTCTATTCCTCCGAGTGTTGGAATGAACAAGTTGCATCACAGACCAGCCAACAACATTGACAAGAAGAATATGCGTAATGCATTGACACAGGGTGACTTCGGGATCTGAATTCCCTTGTTACCAAGCAACCCGGTTTTTTGGCTGTCTGTGCAGTTGGGGCAATGCTTCATGAGTGACGAGGTGTGTTGTTTCATGGTGGTGCACTTCCCCGAAATGTGTTACATTACGGCTTTCTTAATTTATAATCTTCACTCCACCCACGGACAATTTAATATGACGCCAGCATCTGATGCTATAGCATACTATTAATTGAACTTCATCGCCAGGAGCTTGTGGTAGCCACCCGTACTCAGACTCCAGCGTGGCTTTGCCGATCCGGATTGTGTCAAAGCTTATCTTATCACCGGGATCCGATTGCGTCGCGCGTCGCGCGTCACTGTTAGATTTGTTTACTTTTCAAGAAGTATTTTTTTAGAAAACAACGACCAGGCACCACATCCACAAACCCGGTTAACGATACTGAGCGGTATAACGACAGCCACAATTTAAACACAGGTACCAACCGATCAAGAGGCTCCAGAACAGTCTCAACGGTGTCCCAACAGTGCTCATCAGAGGAACAGGTGCACTGACATTCCACAAAGAGCGAGCACAGCCACCCCAAACGCGTCCGCGCCTATCAACGACAACGGAATATGACACCAAAGTTAAGCAACTTAGAGCCCTTTAATACTGAAACATTCCTCGCCATGGAGATTAAGAAAGGAAACACCAAGCTGCCATCTCCACCAACCTCACCGGGGAGCCCTATCACGCTCCTCAATGGTATTGGGATGGGTGCTGCCAAAGACAGCGCCGAGAAGAAAGAATGGATGTCAATCAAAGCTCCTCGAAGGGGGAACTTCAAGAATGAAGTCTTGTCCTTTATTATGAGCTACCAAGCAAGAGGTGCATTATTCAAAAGGGCAAAGTCATCTTCTTCAAAGAGAAGTTTCGCTCCAAGAATCACCAAGCCATCCATGTCAACAAGAACACCTCTTTACCACTCTGAGGATGACTCATCCTACTTCTCGAGCAAGAACCACTCTAATGGCGAGCGACACTATGCAACCAGATCAAGAAAGATTACCACAGTATCTGAACCGCCTTCTGCTGCTAAGCTCAACGAAGAGGTCATTGGCTTGCAAGATTCTACTCCGCGCACTTTCCTGGGAATCTCAAAGAAACAGTTCTTGAGGTTGTGCTCTGTCCAACAGATCCATGATACTAATTGTGCAGAGCTTCCAAATTTTGTTCCTTCTATGGAGCATGTCAGCAAGGACCAAATCGAGAAACAAGTGAAGAGAACAGGTTACTCTTTGACACAAGCTCTGAAGGATACCACGGCGGTTGAGGAGATTGATTCTAAGGAGTTGCCAATTGTTGCTGCATTTAAGTTGACACCGCTACAGTATTTGGATACGAAGAGACGCTTCTTTGCAGAAAAGGCAAGGAAGACGCACTTGGGTACTACTTTCAAGAAGACGGATGCTCAGAAGGCTTGTAAGATTGACGTCAACAAAGCCTCCAAGCTTTACGAAGTCTTCCAATATTGTGGACTTTTGGAGGATGCTTTATTCACAGATATCTGAATTATGGATATGTTGTCATATGCAAGAACACTGAAACTTGCTATATGAGTTTTATTGAATGCACTTTAGTGGGCAATGTATGTTTCATGGCTCATGCCGTGACTTGGGTTTTTTTCTTCCTACCTTCCATTGTTTTTTTTTGCGGTTAAGATATGGTTGGACTTTGTGACGTATATATTTTTTTGGTTATGGTGAATGTGAATTTGGAAAATGATGGGTTTGTTTAACTTTGGTTTGTGATTATAATTTACAGGGTCTAATAGCTTTTGAAGGTTGCGTTACTCTCTGTACATGAGAAGATGGCGCGGCTCAATAGAGCAGAATTTTTCTAGAATTGAGTATTTTGTAAATCTGCTTATACTTATGTACACTTGACAATATATATTATTTGAGTTTTAGTTGAAGAGTATTATTCGCTGTAACACATTTAGGAGTGCGAAGCTAGCTGAAATGAAACACCTCCGAATTGGGAAGGAAGGGCCACCCGGCCTCCAAGTTCCCGGAATTATGACATCCGGTTTTCGCGGATTATGTTGCGCGCTCAAAAAAGCTGCTCCGCCGCGAATTCCTCTTTGTTTACTTTTTACCCCCCGTAACAACAACAACCAATAACACGTTCTTGTGTGTCAATCGAATCACACTACAAGAAACAGTATCAAAATGTCTGGAAAAGTTCACGGTGGTAAGGGAAAGTCTGGAGCTAAGGATGGAGGTCTCAGATCCCAGTCCCACTCTGCCAGAGCTGGTTTGCAGTTCCCGGTCGGTAGAGTTAAGAGATTCTTGAAGAAGACCGCACAGAACAAGATCCGTGTCGGAGCCAAGGGTAAGTGCCGCACCCATCAGATATAACTGGATAGTTGAACTGAGATACTAATCAAGACTATAGCTGCCATTTACCTAACCGCTGTGCTTGAATATTTGACTGCAGAAGTTCTCGAGTTGGCTGGTAACGCCGCAAAGGACTTGAAATTGAAGAGAATCACACCAAGACACTTGCAGTTGGCCATCAGAGGTGATGAGGAATTGGATACCCTGATTAAGGCCACAATTGCCTACGGTGGTGTTTTACCACACATCAACAAAGTATGTTTACGTTACGCACTTTCCGTTAACCTTGGCGCGTTGTTTACTAACGATCTTTCCAGGCTCTTTTGTTGAAGGTGGAAAAGAAGAAATCTCACAAATAAGTCTGTTACTTGGAATTGTGCTTACGTTTTCTGGAATTGTACATTATGGTTTCTATTGGAGAGGTTTTTTTATGCTGTTTTGTGTGCTCGATGGTTGGCTGTGGATCTCAAGGGTTCTAGTGGGTAACGGGGTGGTTTCTGGCATTCATAATTCTTTTTTTGTGGGCATTACACGCGAGTGTCTTCTTATTGCTACTACCGAGCTCATGTCCCCAAGTGCATGACCTTCCTGCTCTTTTTATGTCTTTTTGTCTATGATTAAAGGTGTGTTCATACTTGTTGTTGTCGCAGGTCCTTGTGGAGCCACTGCTTTGCGCTTTGGTTTAGGGGGGGTCCTCAAGCTTTCAATTAAGCACTGGACACACACTGTACTTTTATATGTATACTATTCCAAATGAATACCTTTGAAGGTTGTGGATAGAATAGGAACGTACTGCTTCTTTTGCCGCAGCTTGCCTTTTCACCCCTTCATAGCTTATAAAGGTGGACGTGTCGCGTTGTTTTGATTTTCTCAAAGGCGGCGTAACCAGGACAACTATAGATCATGTGACCGGCGACTACCGGAACATGGTCGCAATTTACCCTTTTGGATTAGCTAGATGTATGTTCTTTCACTAAATATTCCTATTTACAGACTTAGTTGTCGCTCTATGATATTATTTCTGTACTATATGCAGAACTCCAAAACTTTTTATATGTACATGTCAGTTTCATTGTCACTTTTTCGCCTTGCGATCCTCCTTTGATTCTCCCTTTACGTCGTCCGTTGATAGGTTCTCGAGAGATTGGGAGGACTTTTGTCTATCCAGACGGTCAATACGTGCATTTAATTGGTCCATCTGTTTGTGAATATCAATCATATTTCCATTCTCATCGAGTTTGAGAACAACAGGCTTTGCGTCCTTAAGTGGCACATAGTCATCTAACCTCACGTTATAAGCTTTGAGCTTCGTCTTGAGATATTCAATTTCATATTGGAGGGTTTTGATATCATCCTCCACAGCTTCACGCCTTGTCAGTTCTTTTTGTCTCTGCCTGTTTGCCTCGTAAACAATGATCGATCCAGCAACTGCAAAGACAAAGGTCTCCGAGAGAAAGTTGGCACCACTTTCGATTGCTCGAGCATCATTTAATGGGCGAACTTTGAGCGAGCCCTTCTCTCCTAGAACTTTCATCCTAACTGAGACATCAAACCTATGTAATCGCTGCGCAAGAGATATACATATCTTTCTGAAAGGCTCATGTTCTTTGGCCTGTGCCTTGATAGCATTCTGTTTTTAGCTATGTTAGTAACCGTGGGTGGCAACGTGGATCATTATATGATCAACACTTACAGCAATAGGTTTGGAGATCTGTCGAATGAAAAGCGACCCAAGCTTAAGGCCAAGCCCACTCATGCCCCTGTCACCTCTTCAGAGTAAAACGGAATTGAGAAAGTCCCTACAACGAACAAACAGAAGCCTTCAAAGAGAAGGGCTTGATTACAAGTAGAGCTGGTGTACAGGTGTCTCCGCGATTTTGGCGCGATACTGGTACACATGTCTGGCTCAAGTCACAATCCCAGCCCTTAGCCATTGCTTGTATGAGTGCAGGATACTCAAAACAGCCGCGTTACATCTATTGAAAGCCACATGCCATCGTTATCACACACAGGTCAGTTTCTGGCTTACCTTGCAGTGAGTTGTTTCCCTTATGTTATTGCTCCGGTGAACCGGGCTCCTACCAAACTGGGGTTGTGCTGGCCTTTGGTGGATAATTATTAATAACGATTGAGTTAACCGGCAGACGTACTAACATTACCTGAAAAGTTTAGCAATGTGTTAGCTGCATTTACAGTATATCCGATTCTTTTGAGATCCCCCACGTATTTTGCAGCAGGTGTTCAGTTGTCTGAAGGAATTAGTACACTGGTAATGGCCAACTGGTTGGTGGCTGTTGCCGTGGTGGTGGGGAAAGTGCTACAGGGCATCCTCTTCGGAGAGCTTAGACTAATTGAGATCGAGCACATATATGAAAGATCAAGATCCACACTGCTTTACAGTCTATTTGCACTTACAATGTTCAGCAACGATTATTTGCTAATCCCGGGGTTCCTCACGTTGGTTCTTCTCTTTATCAAAGTGTTCCATTGGATGCTCAAAGACAGATATGAGCTTATATTCCAGCATGCCACAAGACCATGGGACATAATTGTGACCAGAAACATGCTCACCTTGCTCATGTTGCTTTATGTGGACTTTAGTATGGTCTATTCCTGTGTAGAGCATACTTTTGGAGACAACCCCGACGTTTACTTTGCTTTCGGTTTCGAGTTTGCTATACTTTTCTTAGATCTACTTGCTGAAGCAGTGAAAATTGGTTTGAATACTTGGGAAGTGTCATATTTATTAGTGCATCCACAAGAAGAGGTTATGGAGAGTAAGGGACTGTACATGAAGATTCTCGAGATTGGACACACTTCCCTGAATCTAGTTATTCACATGTTCCTTCTTTTCACCTTCATAGGGCCATACAGATTCCCATTCTACTTACTCAAAGACATATTCTTTAATGCTTTAAGCTTGTTCAAAAAAATTCAGGAGTTCAAGAGGTACAGAAAGGCGGCCAAGGAGCTTGACTCCAAACTTCAAAACGCCACCGAGCAAGACTTGGAAGACGACAACAACCTGTGTATCATCTGCCGTGATGACATGACGACTATTGGAGTCCATCCAGGAGAGAGACTATTCCCAAAGAAGCTTCAATGTGGCCACATCATTCACATGGGTTGCCTAAAAGGCTGGTTTGAAAGATCACAGGTATGTCCTATGTGCAGGGCTCCTGTTTTTGGTGAAAGACCAGTTCAGCTACCACAGCAACAAGAACCGCAAGAAGTTCGTCACCAGAATGATGTACAGGAGGAGCAGCAAAACCATAATAATGAGCCTCACGATGGATCCCATACTCATCAACATTTGTATCATGGTGCTGGCTTTTTCCATGCTTCTGAAAGTGCTGCCCAAACGGAAGCCCACAGAGAACCCCGAGCTGAACATCTTGACCAGGCCCTTATATTACCAGAGTATGCATTGGTGCCACCAGATTGGACTCTTTTCAAGATCTCCAATGGAAGCGTGACACGGGATGAATACACCTTACACTTGTCTCAGAGACAGAGTGCTAAACTGGAACGTATCAATCTCAATCCATTGGTCGATGCCCATCTAATTCCACTGACAAACAATGTGGAGCATTGATATGACAATCCTTTTATTTTTAACGCATTTTACGATAAATGATGACTGATAATATTATTCATTAGAAGGTTTTCATTAGAAAGATTTACATTAGTATTCGAGGTCATCGAGGTCATCATGGGCATCATGGTAAGATTCTTTGAACCGATTGAGGTCAAAGTCAAGCTCTTCATCATTGGGATCTTGTTTATCATCCTGATCGTCAACCTGGTCGTTATCACCATTTTCTTCTCTGTTAGCGTGGTCATGGTCATTTCTATCCGTTTGTAACCAAATCTTGATCATGGATAACTCCCCATTGATGAGCTTTTCTGGGAACTCGGCACCCAAATCCTTGGCATGTTGATACATCTTCGCAGCATTATCCATTAGCTTTTCTGCTTTGGGCTTGTCAGGAGCATCTTGGGAGGCAATAGCGTAAGCCTCCATCTGATAAGAAAATCCTTGAAGGAAATGATATATCCCATCATTGATATAAGGCTTTGCAAGTAACAATTCCGCAAGCTTTTCATTAACATCGTCAAATTTTTGCTTTAAGAGAAGGGTCCAAAGTAGAGAGAGCACGAACACAGGAGCAGCAGTTCGAGTACCTGTGATATAAGGCCGCTGTTTGTGATAGGCATTTTCACCGGAATTTTTGAAGTTACTGTAGGATATATGCACGTAGAAGGTTTGCATCCATTGAAGAAACTGCTCATCTTTGAGAATTCTGAGCGGAGCCTCTGTAGCGGACGCAAATGTCATTCTTCGGTAGGTATCAAGATCTTGTCTCTTTTCTTCAGCGAGACGGGTTGCAATCTCAACGCCCATGGGCCATAAGGAAGCCACCTCAACACGCGGAGAGCGAATCAGCAAGGAAAAACAGCGGTACGCCACTGTCCAATTGTGCCTGAGAATGCTGAGATGTAGCAATGTAGTCACGTTTCGAACATGCCTAGAAGCAGAGGAACCGTTTTGTTGTTTGAGCTGGATGGCCCGGCGGGATTCTCTACGGTTGAATGGCCTTGTGTAAGGCCTCAGTTCAAGACCCTGCAAAAGAACATTAGCCTGTGTGGCAGCCTTGCTTTTCCGGGACTTACGACTGGTGATATGCGCTTCGTCGTGCTGTGCGCTATCCTCTTGAGCGTCCCGCTGCCGTTGATCTTGACTCGACTTCTCTTCAGGCGCAACGCTAGCAAATGAGACGGCATGGGTGTTAATATTGTCCTCCAGCAGCCAGTGCTCGTAGGTTTCCTCGGGAACATAAGATTTGATGCTGGTGACAAAGGGAGGCTCATAGTGAGATTGTTGTGGCACTTTAAATGCGTATCGGATGTCAGGCAAGCCATCCGACGTCTTCGGCGGGGCGTCATATTGTTCCTTGGGCTGCGATGCCAGTTGATCAACGAAGTGCCTGCGGCGGGCCTCCGAGTGCTCAGCAAGCAGCTGTCCAGTGGGCCTCCTCAAAGATGGGTTTTCGCTGATGATCGACTCGAACATGGCTCTGGCCGGTACTGTGCGTCGTGGTTCGAGCTCTTCTTTCTTTATCTGCCGGCAATCAAACTTTTTCTCGGCTATGTTTATGCTTAAACGAGGCTTTGCGGGTGAAATTCGTTATGCGTGTCTACAGCAACTCCGCCGGCTCTGATCTTCGGCAAATATAAAACCTTTGACTCTCAGGTAAACAAGCACCTCCGTCCGTTCATTGACACTCTGCTACCAGTGGGTTGAACTCTCGTAATGCTGCCAGAGATCGCTGCCTTCGCTGTCCTGGCATCTGCAGTTGCCGCATTCTCTCCCACCGGTGGTTACGCCCCGGGAAACGTCTCATGCCCATCAGACGTTGATACCTTTGTGAGACCAGCAACGGCTATCTCAGATGACGAGTCATCCTGGCTCAAGAAGCGCCATAACATCACCGACGACGAGCTCGCTGACTTCTTGGACCGTGCTGGGCTTGACTACGATATCAGCGCTTTGAATCGCTCGATTAATGTCGCCGTAGCCTTCTCCGGGGGTGGTTACCGTGCCATGCTCAACGGTGCGGGCCAGTTCTCTGCGCTTGATAGTCGTACCGATGGTGCCACGGAACACGGGTTGGGTGGTTTGATCCAGTCTGCAACATACCTCGCTGGTCTTTCCGGTGGTAACTGGCTCACAGGAACGTTGGTGCTCAACAACTGGACTTCTGTTGATGAGATCCTTGAAGGGGGTAAGATCTGGGACCTCGAGACTTCCATCTATTCTTCCGGTGGTTGGAACATTTTCTCCACTCTTGGACGTTGGGATGACATCGGTGATGCTATTGAAAGCAAGCAAAAGGCTGGTTTCAACACTTCTCTAACAGATATATGGGGTCGTGCTCTCTCATACCAATTCTTTGGCAGTGCCCATGACGCGTCCGCAGGACTCACATTCTCTTCAATCAGAAACTTTGACGTGTTCAAGAATGCCTCCATGCCTTTCCCATTCTCTGTTGCTGATGGAAGAACCCCGGGAACTCAAATCATCAACTCTAACTCCACCGTGTTTGAATTCAACCCATTCGAGCTTGGATCATGGGACCCTTCACTCTACGCTTTCACAGATCTCCAATACATTGGATCTAAGGTTAATAATGGCAAGCCCACCTCTGATTTCTGTGTCGAGGGTTTCGATAATGCTGGTTTTGTTCTGGGTACATCTTCTTCTTTGTTTAATCAGTTCATCCTCCAGCTCAACACCACTGGTATTTCTGGTGTCATTTATGACATCATCGATGATTTCTTGGAGAACCTGAGTGAAGATTATGATGACGTGGCCATCTATGGCCCTAATCCATTCTTCAAGACTCCTTATGCAGAGGTGGAGACCATCGCTAACGATGAGTACCTTTACCTCGTTGACGGCGGTGAGGATCTTCAGAATGTTCCATTGGCTCCTCTCTTGCAGCCAGAGAGAGATGTAGATGTCATTTTTGCATTCGACAACAGTGCAGACACTTCAGATAGTTTCCCTAACGGTACATCTCTTGTTGCAACTTACGAACGTCAGTTTAGTTCTCAAGGGAACGGGACTTCATTCCCATATGTCCCAGATCAGGCTACTTTCATCTACCACAACCTCACAACCAAGCCGACCTTCTTCGGCTGTGATTCTTCCAACATGACCGATCTTGCAACCATCCCACCTTTGGTTGTTTATATGCCGAACATTGCCTACAGTACTTGGTCGAATACGTCTACTTTCAAGATGACATACGAGGACAAGGAGCGTGACGCTATTATTCAAAATGCTTTCGAATCCGCAACAAGATACAACTTGACAATTGATGAAAATTGGCCATTGTGTGTTGCGTGTGCCATTATTCGCCGTTCTGAAGAGAGAAACAACCAGACGCAATCTGACGAATGTAAGTCTTGTTTCGAGGAGTACTGTTGGGATGGTTCCCTTTACACTGAGACTGTTGATTATTCAGACGGTTACTACTCAAATAATTACACATCTTCTTCTCACGTTGGAACTCCAGATGATGATTCATTTTCATCGTCTACCTCTAAAGATACTTCAGCTTCTATAGCGGGTTCTGCCTCAGCAAGTTCTTCTTCACACAGCACTGCGTCTTCCCACAGCAGTGATTCCAAAGGGGCAGGTGTTCAGTTGAGACTTGACAGTTCTACTATATTTGCCTCTGTCTTTGGAGCACTCTGTATCTTATTGATGTAAGCCGAAGTCAGACAAAAGCCTCAAAACCACGTGGGACCCCACATTACTCCTGGTATATCAAAATATAAACACGCTAGCTTAATTACACCTTAAAATCTTAAATAGAGGTCATATATCATCATCACATTAAACACCGCATAAACTGAATAGATTATGCTTCAGGGACTGGTGTGGATACTCTAGAAATATCGGGTGTGCTCATGACACTAGATGCGGCATCGTCTAATGCTGGACTCTGTTCTCTTGAATCTACCGTACTTTCCTCATCTCCAATATCCAAATTCTTGTTGTTTAATTTGATTTGAATCTTAACATTATCCCCCTCTCTCACTGGCCTCTTGAGAACTTCTCCAGCTTCACCGGACCAACTTTGGAACTGCATCAAATATCCAGTAAAGCTCTGAATTTCAACAGGTTTCTTTGTCCACTTTCTTACAGGTCTCCCGCTTTTGTCCAATTTGAAATCATCAGCATTGGTCACTCTCGACAAGCCAGATACTTTAGCAGAAGGTTGTGGTGTTGACTCTATTGTACGGGGTGTCTCCGGAGTTGGTGAGGTTGTCACTGATATGATACTCTTCTTGGATTTGCCTTTCTTTGGCGCCGGAGTTGCAAGCTTGGTCACTGAGTTTGCCGTCGTTGCTGACTTCGTAGGCGATTCGTTCGCTGCAACCTCACGGAGCTTATCGCTAGATATTTTAAAAGTGACGGTGAGCGTCTTAGACTTCATGCTAGTGTGTTTCGAATGGCTAGTGCTTCAGTCCACTGTCGACGTTGAAGTTGTAGAGAGAAAGTGTTACAATTGCGCGTCGTTGGAGAAGGGGACGGCCGGGTAATTTCGAAATTCGAAAACGGATACGGCCCAAAAGATCCGATATATTCAACTACAGATATCATATAACTCACTCGCACATTATTTCTCAGCGTTGCTATGTACACGATTTTTGGCTTTCTCGCAGTGGAGACCGCTGATTCAAAGAGTGTCCAGAGAGATCAAGCTTAGAACATACCACCACCCATGCCTGGCATCTGTGGAGCAGCAGCAGCAGCAGGCTCTGGAACGTCGACAATAGCACATTCAGTAGTAGCCAACAAAGAGGCAACACCAGAAGCATCCACAAGACCTGAACGGACAACCTTGAGTGGGTCTATGATACCGGCTGAGATCATGTCTGTGAACTCACCCTTGGCAGAGTCGTAACCCTTCTGGAAGTCTTCACCGTACTCATCGATCACCTTACCGACGATGACAGAACCCTCCTCACCAGCATTCTCGATGATCTTTCTAGCCGGCTGTGTAATGGCCTTTCTAATGATGTCAACACCGAGCTTCTGGTCAAAGTTGTCGACCTTCACATCCTTCAAGATTCTAGAGGCCTTAAGCAATGCAGTACCACCACCTGGCAAAATACCCTCCTCAACAGCAGCTCTGGTAGCGTTCAAAGCATCATCGTAACGGTCCTTCTTTTCACCAACTTCAACCTCAGAGGCACCACCAACCTTGACAACGGCAACACCGCCTGAAAGTTTGGCCAATCTCTCCTGGAGCTTCTCCCTCTCGTAAGAAGAGGTCAAATCGTCAGCAACAGAGGCCTTGATCTGCTCAATACGCTCCAAGATGTTCTCCTTAGAGCCCTCACCGTTCAAAACGACGGTGTCCTCCTTAGTGATAGTGACAGAGGCAGCAGAACCAAGCAATTCTGGAGTGGCGTTCTCTGGCTTGATGTCCAACTCCTCGTTAAAGACAGTACCACCAGTCAAGATGGCGATATCACCAAGAGTGTTCTTCTTGTTGTCACCGAAACCTGGAGCCTTAACGGCGCAGACTGAGATCTGGCCTCTGATCTTGTTCAAAATACAAGCAGCAAGGGCTTCACCATCAATGTCATCGGCAATGATGAGTAATGGTCTTCTGGACTTGACAGCAATCTCGAAAGCTGGCAAAATATCGTTAATAGCAGAGATCTTCTTCTCAGAAAGGAAGATCAATGGTCTCTCCAACTCGGCCTTACCGTTCTTGGTGTTGGTGACAAAGTATGGGGAAATGTAACCTCTGTCGAATCTCATACCCTCAGTAACTTCGAGCTCATCCTCCAAGGTCTTACCCTCCTTGACAGTAATGACACCCTCCTTACCAACTTTCTCCATGGCAGAAGCTAGCAACTTACCAATGTGAGCATCACCGTTGGCAGAAATGGTGGCAACCTGTGCGATTTCCTCAGAGGTTGTGATGTCCTTCTTGTTCTTTTGCAAGAAGTCAACAATAGCCTCAACAGCAGCCTGAGAACCTCTTCTCAAGTCCATTGGGTTGCAGCCAGCAGCAACATTCTTGACGGACTCAGTGAAGATGGCTCTACCCAAAACAGTGGCGGATGTAGTTCCGTCACCAGCAGCCTCGTTGGTTTTGGAGGCTACTTCTTGCAAGAGCTTAGCACCCATGTTCTCAAACTTGTCCTTGAGAGTGATGGATCTGGCAACAGTGACACCATCCTTGGTGATCTTTGGAGAGCCGAAGTCCTGCTCAATGAGAACGTTTCTTCCCTTTGGACCCAAAGTAACAGAGACGGCATCGGCGAGGGTTTCAACTCCTTTGAGGAGGGCAGCTCTGCCCTCAACACCGAACTTGAGCTCCTTGTAGGAGACGTTTCTGGCAAGAGAAAGGGCCTGCTTTCTGATGGCTGGACGAGCAGTACTCAACATTCTGGCGACGAAGGAAAAAAGCGCTGATGTGCTGTGTTGGCCTTTCTTCCCTAGTTTTCAAGGTGGCGGACGAAACGGTCAGCTTTAATATTTCGTCAGCGGCCGTTTGCTAGAATTTTCCGACGGGTGGTGTCTGGATGGGCCGCAGATTTTCGGCGGCCGGGGATGTGCCACCATCGCGACCCCACAATGTGGCGAGTTTGGTTCCCATGCCGCCAGTTGATGCAGCTTTTTTGTTCTGTAGTTAGCTTGTTAGCCTTGTAGATTGTCAGATCCAAAATCAACCGAAAGAAGTCTTTGAGAGCGCGACTAAAGAAAGAGGTCTAAATCCCAGGTTCAGCTACAGAAGCCCCGATTTGCGGGGTTTACACTTTTCGGCCCCGGCGCGGTCAAAGCAGAGATTTCGCGGACATTCCACGAAATACCTCAAAGCAACTCGAAATACCTCAAAGCAACGCGAACTCGTTCTATGCGCGTGAGTTTTTGGTTCCAAACAGCGCACACAGCGATTGATTATAGCAGTTATGTACCAAAGAGCTACGATTTACTTGATTGATTGGCCATGGATGGGATAGAGGGTATGTTTTCGTGTGTTATTATGCTGAAATTGCCAATTCGTTGCTAACCTACGTTACCTATAGGATTTGCGCCTATCGAGGCGATATTCTATACAGTGTTCCATCCCACCGAGGGAACAAAGGTGTCGCAGCAGGTACCTCCTGGTGCCATTGTAACTCCTCAGAAGCTAACGTCTGATGTGATGCCTGAACCCTTATTTGATTTTGATCTAGTGAAGAACTACATTATTCCCAAGGCTCCGCTGTGCAATCGTCTAATTACGCTGAAAGTTGGAGAGTACCGGATTGTGGGATTCCCTGTTTCCATATCAGGTGCACACTATGCCAGAAACTCTTTTAGTTTCAACTTTTGCTTTGTATTCAGGTATAGAGATGATACATTACCATATGAAAACGATATCCGAAGAGTGGGCCGGGTGTTCACAAACCTCGAGGAACAGTATCAAATTTTATCAAAAAAGGAGAATGACCTGATTTACTTCAAAAACTCGACCTCCATTAACTCGACAGCACCTGAAACCGGTGAATCAAGCCCCACTGGTGACGATTCGGGCAGAACGTCATCAATGGACTCTACTTTTGCCACATCTGTTGCCAATGGATCTACAACTTACGAACAGATTATGAACGACCTCCAAACTAACATCAACTCCTCAACTCCACTCGGTGTTACAAACAAGGACAACATGATGACTCTGGGATCAGTGGAAAGCTTAATACAGCAGATATATCAAGATTTAAGCAATTACTCTGAATGCCTGATTCCGATCGATTCTGGAAACTCTATCGATATCAAACTTTTACCATTACTTCCTCCTCCACCAAAGATTGGACCAGAAGATGTCCCTATTTCCACAGTGCAACTGGAAAGTCTGATAGACGTCAACTGGGATCCAACAATGCTTAAAATCTTACCATTCATCAACGGAATCAATTCTGTCAAGAGAATCAGTTTTTTAGCCAACGCTGATTATTCTGTTGTCAAGAGTTGTATACAACACCTCATGTATTATAAGTGTATTATAATTACGGACATCTTCCAATTTTCCAATACCTATGCCCCCACATCTGATATTCAGCTCTTCTTGACGGAGTCTCAAATGGCATCCGAGTGCCAGGCATACGTTGTTGCGCCATCTATTTTCAAAGATTTGCCTTTCGAGGAAGCCTCACAGTCCAGGTCGCAGAATAGAACTGAGACATCGAGCCTTAAGTCCAGCAATCTCGGGGAATCATCGTTATCGCTGCAAAAAAGACGGAAAAAACAGACAGTAGTGTTACCGTCTAAATCAAAACTGTTCTATCTCTATAGGTCGCTTCACCAAGGGCAAACCGTGAAACACTGGTACAAGGACCACGCTTCAGATCTTGAATACATTGATGTCAGAAGATTCTTGACCTTTGGAGTCATGAGAGGTTTGATTTACAGGGTGCATTCTTACCCTATTGTGGACTCTCTTATCGGACATGAGCACGCTCAGGATCCACTTTTTGCGAACTATTTGGATGCTTTAACTCTCAAGAAAACTAGAGACATTGCGCCAATATCAAGCCGGCCACGGGAAGCACTCTCATACAAAAGGGGCAGTATGAGCTCCAATTTGACGCAGGAGCAGAAGCAAAAAGTTATGGAGCTTACCAGCCTACTTCGCACTCCAAAGAGCCTAGATGCGTTATGTACAGAGATGAACATGGATAGAGCCTCTTTGGAATCTCTCATAAGGAAAATCGGTCCTTATAATCTCGTGAACAGCTGAGAATGTATGTCCCATTTCCTAATTGCGGCCAACGGGCTCCACTAGGCATCTTGTAACCAGGGCAACGGCCATCTCGCTACTATAGCGCGCGCGACACGTAAACAAAAAATGGCTGAACACCAGGAAAAGTGTAAACATAGAGATAACCAAGAAGTCAGCAGCCAGCGGCAGAAGTTGATAGAGCCATTTCACCCAAAAAATGAGTTCAGAGAGTGAATCAATACAGGTGGTGGTGCGCTGTCGTGGGAGAAATGCCAAAGAGGCTAGTGCTAAGAGCCCCGTGGTGGTTCATGTTGATGACGACGAGGGTGATGCCGTTATTGTCAAGCCATCAGACGACACTGGACTTGCAGCCCAACTTAATTCCAAGACTTATAGGTTTGACAAAGTATTTGGACCAGTGACGGACCAGCAGACCATTTTCCAGCGCGTCGCATCGCCGTTGTTTGACGAATTCCTCAGAGGTTATAACTGCACTCTACTTGTCTATGGAATGACATCCACAGGAAAGACATACACAATGTCGGGAGAGAACACAATGATCAACGGCATGATTAGCGAACGTGCTGGTATAATCCCTCGCCTTATTCTCAAGCTCTTCACTGCGCTCGATGACGCTGACGACGACTACATTGTAAAGTGTTCATTTGTGGAGCTCTACAACGAGGAGCTCAAGGACCTCTTGGCAGATTCAAGCACCAGCAAACTCCGAATTTTTGATCAAAAGAACGACCCAGTACCCTCTGCGTCGGGCAATAAATCGTCGATTCATATCCAAAATCTCCAGGAGGTTGTGCTACAGAACGCATCTCATGGCTTGAAGACTCTTCAGAAAGGATTGGATCTCAGGCAAGTTGCAGTCACAAAAATGAACGATGTCTCAAGTAGATCTCACACCATCTTTACATTGACTCTTTTCAAACAAAACCAGGAAAGTGGCGATATTTTCCGCTTGTCAAAGATGAATTTGGTCGATCTTGCTGGATCTGAAAACATCAGCAGGTCTGGTGCTCTAAACCAAAGGGCGAAGGAGGCAGGCTCTATTAACCAGAGTTTATTAACATTGGGTAGAGTTATCAATCTTCTTGTGGAGAAAAATAACCAACATATACCGTACAGAGAATCCAAGTTGACTCGACTCTTGCAGGACTCCCTTGGAGGACAGACTAAGACATGCTTAATTGCAACAATATCACCTGCAAAGATCAATTATGAAGAAACTTTAAGCACGTTAGACTATGCTAATAAGGCGAAAAGCATCCAGAACAAGCCGCAGCAGGGACTGTATCTGAGCCGAGATGTCCTATTGAAAGAATTAAGCAGCGAGTTGGCCAAGGTAAAATCCGACTTAAGTGCAACAAGACTTAAGGTAGGTACGTATATGGATAATGACCACTATGAAGAACTCATAAACAATCTTCAAGACTCAAAGACATCAATAGAAGAATCAGCCAGAGAACAAGATATTCTAAGGAAACAGAACGAAGCTTTGAAGCTGCAGCTACAGGAATCTGAAGCCCAAAACATCACCCAAATCACATTGATAAACACTTTGAACTCCACCGTTGAGTCTCTTCACAATAAGATTGATCAACAGAGGGAAAATGAGCTGAGCTTAATGAACTCAAGCACGCGCTTCAAAACAGTTGTGAACACAATCAATGACAAGATCATAAATCTGAGGAAGTTAGAGACTGAGACAAAGGCCACAATTTCCAAGGTTGTTGAAACACAGATTAGAAGTACGTTACTAGATATCACACAGACCTTGACAGAATTATCGAAAGGTAATGGACTTGCTAAGAATGCTGATGAATTGGAGAAGGAAATTCAAAGCACGGCGAAGTCACTGGAGAAGACTATATTAGACGCGTTCCGCAAAGCCCAAACTTCGATCAGTGGAATTCCTGGTATGCTTGATGAGATTGACTCCAGCTTTAGTGAGCTCGGAAACACATTTGTGGACTTTGAGCGGGTTCTTAATGATCAATTTTCAAAATTGTCACAAGAAAACAATGAATTCAAAACAATATTAACAGATTCACTGTTTCACAATCACTCTCATATCATAAAGGACATCGTTTCACACACGAATAAGCAGCTTGAAGACGATGCAAACGACTTACTGAACAAGTTTATCGACCTTATGAGAGCGAACAACACCAAGCAACAGACTCTTGTCGTCGATCAGATTAGACGCGCCGTTGAAAGCTCAATGTCGACAGAGAAGGAGCACCTTGAGTCTGCACGCTCTAAGTGGGATCATTCAACAAGAGATATTATCAATGAATCTGATTCGTTAGCAAAGTCGACACAACTCAAGTATTCTGGGCAACTAGGGGAGATTTCATCAAAACTCCGTGACGCTCAAAAATACATGAATTCCTCAGAGGCTCTGATGGAGAAAGAATCAAAGACATTGACCTCCGTGATCTCTGGGCTCCAGCACGCAGAAGCAATTAGGGACTATCTGAGTGACGTCAGAGCCGATTTCAAGATTCGTGATTCCATAATGGAACGTCTTACCGAGACAAAGAAAGCAATCGTTTCTGCCGAGAGGATGTTAACTGAAAGCACGACGAGGATTGAACAGAAAGAACAACTTCAGGAACAGGATATCAATCAGCTCTTCAAGAATATGGAGGAAGAGCAGAAAGAGCTGAAGAGAAAGCTGTTACCAACCGGAAAAACACCAAAAAGAGAAGCGCTTCAAATACCTGTAACGTTGCCTACTACATCTAATGTAAACCGTTCCCCACCTAAATTTCAACTGATTGGGGAGAGATTTAGGGATTCAGAGAATAACACCGAACCTGTTTCAAAAAAGAGGAGATTTGAAGCAGACTCATCAGCCCAAAAGACCATGACACAACTCAAACCTCCTGCGAAAAGAGGCATTCCAACCAGCTCTAGAGTTCCAAGGAGAAGATAGACACCGCCAAGGACTCTTGCTACAACCTAATGTATTAATTAATGCCAAAGCCTAATGAAATGTTTGCGTAATATAATGACCTGTAGTTAAATACCAACCGTTAAGAATAAATATACATGTTAAAACCTAAAATGTGACGGACAAAGAAATCTCTTGTTTATCATTGAAGGGAAATGCTTGAATGCAAGACACTATCATTATCTGAGATCTGACGCATTTTGAACAGATCTTCTGAATTGTTCGACAGATGCAATTGACTTTGATGATGACGACGACGACCTTCTTCTCTGCTTTCTGGCTTCGTTGGGATCTTCAACACCAAGACCATGTCTTCTTGCAATGACGTTAAGAATATCGGTTAACGAAACAACACCAACTAACTTTCCCGCTCTTCCAGTGGATTCTTGCGAGAGTGGAACAGAAGCTGTTCCATCCTTCAAAACAGATGCTGCTGATGAGGCTGCCGATGAAGGCGTTGCCGGTTTTGAATGAGGCTTGACAACCCACATTCTATGGGCTCTAGTCGCAACCAGTTTGGCAATTGTTCTGCTAAGAGAAGATTCATATGTGACGTGAAAGATTGGGAAGGAGTCCTTACCATCCACAAGACCTCTGGATCCCAAAATGACGCTCACAAAATGCAAACAAGACTTCTGGAACAAATGTGTCTGAGAAGAAGTTGTTAAAAGTTTAACATCCGTTACAGATATGTTTCCTAAGAGGTTCATATGACGGTCAACGACCGCTAAAGATGACATATTTTGAGTATGCATCTTCATGAGGGCATTGATCAATGGCTCGTCACCGTAAACACAAGCAACGTCTGTGTTTCCGATAGCTAGTTCCCCAATTGTTTCGTTGAAAATTGGCTCAAGAGTTGGAAATCTGCGCGCGTTATCCCACAAATATTTGATCAATCTCCTCTGGGAAAGAATGCCTGTGATCTTACTGGTATGCGGGTTAAAGATAGCAACTCTGTGCACGCCGCATGCCAACTTTCTTAAAGCTTCAACAAGAGGATCGTTCTCCGAGAATTTGTAGAAGTGATTCTTAGGCATCAGGCGAATGACAAACTTGATGGGAACTTGTTCCCCTCTTCTTGCCCTAGCAATGTGTTCCGCAACCTCTTGTGGTCTATCCTGAAAGTAGGGAACAGATGCAAAAGTCTCCTGCGTGAGGTTGAGTTTGCCCAAGACGAGCATCAAGTACGAGTTTAAGTCTGCATAGTCGAATGTCAAGCAGTCTGGATCACCATCATACTCCTCGACGGGTAAGGAGGTCAAATGGTGTCTCTCCAATGTCTTGAATGCCTCCTCGACGGATAAACTGGAATTGATAAAGATGAGCTTTGCAGATTCCACGAGCTCGGCTAGCTTCACATCTTTCAAATCTCTGTGTTGCTCCTTAGTCTGAGAAGTAGATGTCGTGGCCTGCGAGGAGCGAGACGAGATGGAAGTGTTTCTGGACAGTTCCATAGCGGTTGGCTCCTCAAGGTCCGCGCCGCTCGACTCAAGCGGCGGCGGCGTCGATAGCAGCTCCACAATCGATGCTTGTCTGGACTGCGAGCGAGAATTTACCTGCGAGGTTGGTGTTCCTGGCTGTCTGAGGCCCTGTGGTGGGTACTTGGATGGCGTTGGTGCCATTGTGTGTGAGGCGGGGCAGAGTCTGGGGCAGGGCAGGGAAAACGTGGGACGAGAGGAAGTGGCCCGCGCTGTGTGGAGAGTTGATAAACGAGAATACGGAGTGTCTGGCGGCGCCGGTGTGGCTGTAGATAACTGTTGCGCACAGTCAGAGTCCAATTGCGATGTAGCAGGCTGCGGGAGGACGGAGCGCTGGTGTTATTGCTGCTCCTGTTGCTGCTGTTCTTGCCTCTGTTTGTGTTTAGTCCAGAAGTTTTTTTCCCCTTTGATCATCCGTCCCACCCGCACACCACGCTGAAGGAGTTCCTGCCGCCCTTTTATGAGGCTGCCACAGGCGCGGAGGGGTTTCTTCCACAGACTTCTATCGGTATGAGCTACGCTTGGTCCCACAGAACAGCCACGGTGGTTTAGAGTCTATAGATTCTCGTACTGAGCCCAGAAGGAGCTCTTGGTCACGTCGCTCAGCGGCGCAGAGTTTACAAAGACGCGCTTCTTGTTGCCACTCCACTCAACGTCAAGGAAGTAGATCTTATCGAGGTGCAGCTCCTCGTCAACGTATTTGAGCACCTTATGATAGTTGAGTCCAACTTGCGCTATGGCGTGGCTATCGTCTGAGAAGCAGAATCGGGAATCACAGTATCTCTTAACGGCATCTGCCACATCCAGTTTCGGGTAAGGTGTGTTCCACTTCTTTCTCAATGCTGCACTGTTGAGCTCAATGAGTCCACCGTACGACTTGATGAAGGCGAGGTTTCTTGCAATCAATTCCCAAACCTCTGGCCAATCGTGCTCAATGCTCAGGTCACGGAACATTTTGCCTGTAGTGTCGTCAAAATCGTCGTCTTTCATGAAGAGGCGGATCAGATCGAAGTGCCCCACAACCTCAGATTTGAGCGTCTGCACAACTTCATATTGGACATCAAAGTAGGCTTTGAACAGTGCTCTCCACCCACCACAGGCGTCTCTCGCGCTTTCAAGAGTCTCACGGTCAAAGTCAATGGCAAACCCCTTGATGAAATGAACGGATCCAACACACATATCTATGACGTATTTTTTTCTGATCTCTTTTGCGTATTGAATGTGTGGAGTGTCGATGCCTTCCACTTCCATTCCAACTAGGAACTTGGTAGAGCAGCCCTCCGCGTGTCTTCTCTTCTGCAGTTCCGTGGCATGTTTGTAGTACTTCTCAAAGTTATCTTCCAGATTGTTGATAGTGTACTTCCGCTCCAATTCTTCTGGGTAGATGTAATGGGCGTCGAGACGAGGCATATGCTCCGTCAAACAGAAAACATCGAATCCCATCTCTATTGCCCTGCAGGTGATTGTCTCCAACGTATCTGTGGCATGAGCAACGTAATCACCGCTGTGACTGTGATGGGAGTGCATCCTTTTATCAATTCAATTGATCCTTCAGCCAATTGTCTATAATAAATACCTCTTTGGACCTTGTTTGTTATCAGTCATTTTTGCATACTGGTGCGCAAATTTCAAAAAATTCACCGAATATGGGAAATCTCCGTTTATGGGGATGGTGAAGATCTGGCGCCGCTAGTGATCATCGTTCGATTAGTTTCAGATTTAGACACTCTGACAAATAGAATAGAGAGAATAGATAGAATAAATAATAGAAAAGATAATAAGATAATAGAAAAGGTAATAGAAAAGACAAAAAATATACGCTCAAGGGCAAATAAATAACTTAATAAATAAGCAGCGTCCATGGAGTATTGTGAAACTGCAGCTCCAGGGAATAAATAAGTTCATAATAATCATAACACGACAACAAGGCCGAGTCAACTTGCCAGCACTGGTTGATAGTTCTGTATACGGTTAATTGTGTTAACCGTTGTGGAGACATCTGAAGGAACTGTTCTTGAGACTCCAACAAGCTGAAAGCCATTTGGCGTCCGAGTTCCCGAAGAATCATGTAAAGCCTTTGCCAGAATAACTAAATGCTTTTTCAGAAGGTTCTCTGGAACATGGACACCAACTCTCTCAAGATCCTTGACCAACTCCAAACCGCTCCACGGGGTTTCAGGGGTCTTCATAAAACCCCAGTGAAGGATCTTCTTTATCAATTGACGGTCAAACAACTGTCTCAACGGATGGTTCATGTTGGATGGGTGAACGTTCAGACTGTTGTTCGCATTAACTCGCTCTGCAATACAAACAAAGAAGGACGACAAGTCATTCATATCATAAGTTTCTCCTACCATCTCCAAAATACTATGCCATGTTTTGCTATCCAGTTTGGGACAGTGATCGAGAGATCTAAGAGTCAACTCTAGGATCCTCTGGGACAAATTGTCATCAAATAAGTCAAGCTGAGTCTTGTTTTTCTGCATTTTAGTGAGATACCTGACCACATTGTTCACAGTACGAGTGTCCAGAATCGAGTGCTCAATGGAAAGAAGATTTTCTAATCTTGAAATAGCAGAGTGATACTGTCCAAGTACCAGATCACTATAGATGAAGATATTGCTTATCTTATCGTTCATCATCTCATTATCAACAAGGAAAGATTCTAATTTTGATAGTATATCTGTTTTCAAGTCGTCCTGTTTGATTCTCTTCACCATCTCTAATGTAAATGTGATACAGATCGAATCCTGTAACCTTGGGTGCAATGATAACAAGTGAATACAATAATCAAGTGCATTAGATGGGTCACCTTTAATCGTTGCAGCCGACAGAATGGCTAATGCAGATTTGTTCAAAACACCCACACGAGATTCAGCAGAAATGATCTTGTAAAAATCGTCAAGATTCTCAGTGGATAATCTCTGGATTCGTGCAGCTGATATCACTGGATTACTTAGATGAATACCAACATGAGACACTCTTTCATCAAGCACATTAGTGGGGATCTGGGAGTTAGAATAGAGCTTCTTCCAAAATGAAAGAGGAAAATTCTTTGCTCCACATGACTTCAATGCCTCACTGAGAGCTCGAGTCTGCTCTGAACACGAACAGATGTATCTGGCAATGAGCTTGGTGGTAGACTCCTCCAACCAGTTGGAAGACTTCTCATAACGGCCAATGTTTTTGATACAGTTCTTCATGCTTCTAAAATTAGACGATCTCAACATTGATTCAAATTCTCTATCCATAAGAGAGCTCGAATGACGGGGGAAATCACCTGCTGAAACCAGCTCATTGTTCCATCTGTTGATATACGGTTCCTTCAAGTTAAGGGTGCGTAAGTGTGTCAAAACCTCAGAATAAAGATTTTTGCCTTCACAACCTTCATAAATCTTTGACAGCACCCTCATTCCTTCTGATGAATCCAAAGAGATACAAACGTTAACGATCGGCTCCCAATTGATGGTCTTAGAGGTGTTCTTGAGGTAGTGTTCAAAGACTTTAAGGGCAGTGTCATATTTCTGATGGTAGATCAGGGACCCTACCACAAGCTCTGGTGTGTCTGAAGGGATGAGGAGTCTCCTGCGTGATTCATGGTTCTTCCAAAGAGACATAAGCCCGCTGAGAATCATTGGAGAGGCATTCGCCAACCTGATGGATGTTCTCCATAGCTGAGTAGGGCTTCTGTGCCTCGTAGCAAGGCGCTCAAGGCCAGATATGTCATTAACGGAGACAAAAAGCAACCAGGCGTGCTGTACGGCATCAACTGTACCTTGATCAAGCTGTGGAAATTGCAGTATGTCTCTTAAAACATTGAACGGAAGGGTCTTGTTCCTGTGGAAGGCAGCAATGACTGGAGCCTTGTCCTTGAGGTGTGGGAAGATGATGGGCCGTGGAGCGCTCTTTTCGCACGCAACAGCTGAGACCGATAGTCTGCGTGTGAGAAGAGGCAGAGAGGCCCATCTTGACACTGACATGTCGAAACGTGGCTTGAGGCCTCAGTAAATTGGCAACGTAAAAGTTCGTGGAGACAATATCAAACGTCCAGCATGAAGCCCACCAACCCCACACGGTCGCGAAGGGGGAGGTCACCAAATAACTTCGCGGACGGTTCCTCTTGGCTCCTGCAGGGCTCGTAACAAAAGTCTTAGCCGTTTGACGCGCCGCCCCCTAGTTCATCTGCACTTCGCCGCCATCCTTCTTCACTCACAGAAGAGCTTTCATCTTTGACAGGGTCTCAGAATGGCAAATCCACACGCGATTGATATTCCCATTACAGACCTTGACGCTGACGACGATGACTTGCTCAGCGTTCCCGAGGATCTGGACCCAAACGTGCTCAGAGACGACTTTGACATCGATGATGACGCCGCTTTTGCAAAACGGTCCTTCGCAGGAAGAGTTAAAGATGCATTTGCCAAACTCACACAACGTTCATACAGCCGTGTACCTGATTCGTCCATGATGAATGGAATAGAGTTGAGGGGTCGCTTCGCCGACGTGGACTCCTTTGACCTCAGCGATGATGAGTTCATTGAAAGACGCCAAAGAGATACACTTATCAAGGCACTATTACAGAGAATGAAGAGACACTGCACATATATTGTCATATTAGTGCTTTTTATTACTGTCATAATTCTTGCAGCTCTTTTGGGAAAGAGAGGAAAGTCACACTCGGAAAAAAATACCCATAAGAAGGTTACTCTTACCAACGGAACAGATCTCTTTTATCCTACGACAATACTTATCTCACTAGATGGTTTTCACCCGCATTACATCTCAAAGGAGCTCACCCCCACTCTACACGAGTTCCTGTCCAAAGAGTACGGTGCTCCATATATGATCCCATCCTTCCCATCATCCACATTCCCAAACCATTGGACGCTAGCAACAGGCCTTTATCCAGAATCACATGGAATTATTGGCAACAAGTTCTATGACCCTGTTCTGGGGAAGCAGTTCATTAACGTGATTCCTGAAATGTCTTTGGATCCAGTATGGTGGGGAGGAGAGGCTGTCTGGTCAACTGCAGAGCTTCAAGGCGTTCGTTCCGCAATCCATATGTTTCCAGGCTCAGAAGTGAAGTTTGATAAAGGAAACCCATCAGAAGTCGACCCATTCAACAAGACAGAGTCATTGGAGATAAAAACAAATCGAATTCTGGGATGGCTAGATAGGCCAATCGCCGATAGACCGGAACTCATTCTGAGTTATGTACCAACAATTGATACACTGGGCCACACATACGGTATACACGGCAAGGAGATCGAACGTGGTCTGAAGTATGTTGACACTTATATCCACAACGTCTCTAAAGGGATATCGGACAGAAATCTCACTGACATCGTGAACCTCGTTATTGTATCTGATCATGGAATGTCTCCAACTTCTAACGACAGACTTGTGTATCTCGATGACCTCGTCAACATCACAAAAATACAATATATTGATGGCTGGCCATTATTTGGATTGAGACCGTATCCTGAGTTTACTATTAATGAGGTCTACCAAGAGTTGAAGAACACATATCAGCCGGGAGCGGGCTATAAGGTGTACCTTCGTGAAAATCTTCCAAAGGAATGGCACTTTGGAGAACGCTCTAAGACTCTTCGATATCTGGATAGAATTGCACCATTATGGGTTGTACCAGACATTGGATATATCATCACTACGTATGATGAAATGGAAAGAAAAGGCCATTCTTATAAGCCGAAGGGAGTTCATGGATATAACAACACGGAAGTGTTAATGAGAGCCATCTTCCTTGGAACCGGACCATATTTCAGGGAAAAAACAGATAATGATACACCATATAAAGTCACACCATTCCATAATGTGGAAGTTTACAACATTATTTGTGACATGTTGAATATTATTCCTGCAGCAAACAATGGTACATCTGACTTGATTAATGAAAAGAACATTTTGCCAGCCAATTGGAAAGATCCATATGATTATCCAGATGTTAAGTTTACCGTCGGTGATATTTTGAAGGAGGACTCAACTTACGATGACTTGTTCAGACCAAGTATGAATAGGGTCACGACTACACTTGAACAAGGTGGTGATGAACAAACACAGATGACTCAAGAACCAACACATCAAGATACAATCACTAATCCGACTGATGAGGCAGCCGTGGAGACTGGCACAATTGACGATGCCACATATGGCGACCAGGAGAGCCAGGATCAAGGTAGAGTTTCGAATGGCAGCGAAGATGAAAGTAAAGAAAACAATGGGAATAACGTTGCAGATGACAGTGAGAATGACAGTGAGAATGACGGTGAGAATGACGGTGAGAATGACATTGAGAATGACATTGAGAATGGGAATAATAATGACAATGAGAATGAGAATGAGCATGAAGATGAACAGAAACCAGATAATAATGCCCACAAGGGAATATGGGATAAAATTGGTGATGGTTGGGAGGACCTTGAAGATGCATTAGAAGACATTGGGGATAATTTGAAGGGCGGTGCTGAGGAGCTGATGGATGAAATTGAAGACGTTTATGACGACTTCACAGGAAAAGGCGACAATGACAATTAAGGAGATGTCAATATCCAGGTTTTATTGAATTCAGCTAAAACTTCACTCTCGGATATAGTAGACTATATTTCTGTCATATATTGATGAGTACTTAGAAAGGCAGTATTACAATTTTGCAGGTTTCTTATTCTGCCAACCGAATCCAACCTTTTTCTGCGTTCCAGGGGAAATAATTACATTGATAACAGTAGATTTACCGCTATCAGAGTTTTGAATCGCTTTGGCAAAGTAGTGGCCGATTTCTTCAATAGTTCTTGCAGTGTAACCTTCTGCTCCGAGACTCCGTCCTAACTGATCGTACCTTGTCTCTTTACCCAACGCCGTGGATGGGAGGCTTTTGTAGTCAAAATAACTCACATCGTTTGAGACCCCATGATAGATGCCGCTGTTATTCATGACCACAACAATGATGGGTAAATGTGATCTTATGGCGGTTTCAAGCTCCATTGCTGAGAATCCAAAAGCAGAATCACCTTCAATGGCTACAACAGTATTGCCTGGAAATGCGACCTTCGAAGCCAATGAATATCCAATACCGACACCCATAGTGGCATTTGTTCCCGCATCTAATCTTCTTCTTGGGGTACTCTGTGGGAAAGATATACGAGCAACATCCATTGTGTTGGCACCTTCACTGATAAGAATGGTGCTGGCCTCCCGTGGTGCGATGAGTTCCCTCAACACTTTGTAGACGTTGTTATAGTTAAGCTGGGATCCCAAAGTGTCTTCCTTGACTTGTAAAGACTTGTTATTTTTTTCAATAACCTGACGTAGTGCTGTAGGAACTCCATTTGCATTGTAGGAGCCCAGAAGGGAATGAAGCTCGACTACCACAAGCCCAATATCACCAACAAGGCCATTCTCAATAGAACTGGGAATGTTACTTCCAATTTCCTCTGCATTAGAGTCCACCTGAATAAACTTGACGTCATCCCTAAAGCGTGGAAACTCACCAAAATGGAGGATCCAGTTCAGACGAGCACCGAGCACCAGGACAACATCGGCAGTTTTCAAGGCCAAAGATCTTGCAGATGAGACATTGAGCGGCGATTCATCTGGAAGAACACCTTTACCCATTGGGGTTGGTAGGAAGGGCAAGTTGTGCCCTTCAACAAAATCACGAATTTCCTTTGAGGCATTGGCGTATGCAGCTCCCTTCCCCACAACAATGAGCGGAGATTTTGCAGAGCGGATAACATTGGCAGCCTTCTCCAATTGCAGTCTTTCGGGGACAAAGCGGGGAACCGACCCGGGGAGAACGGGGCCAATGAGGCGAAGCAGTTCCCGTTCTCTTACCTCGTCAAGTGAGTTCTCCACAATGTCAGCAGGAAGGTCAACGTAGGCCGTTCCCGGAGTGCCAAAAAGAGCGCTTTTATAAGCCTTGAATATAAAGGTAGGCACTTGATCAAAGTTTGTCGGGCGAGCAGTAAACTTTGCCCACTGCTGCATAACACTTATTTGATCGAGCTCTTGGAAGCCCCCCTTAGTTACATCAGCCAAGCTGGAGGAACCGGCCAGCACTAGCAGAGGCCATCTGTTGGCGTTGGAATTGAACACACCGGCCAGAGAATGAACGATACCCGGCCCACCAACAATAAGTAGCACGCCTGGCCGGCCAGTAAGGTAACCATATGAAGAAGCTGCATACGAAGCAGCTTGTTCATTACGACAAGCTATGAAGCGTACTCCCTCCTTCACTAGAGCGTCACCCACCTCCACGATTGGGATCCCCACAATTCCGAACACTGTTGTCACACCGAGTTGCTTTAGAGTCCGAGCAATAAGCTGAGCACCAGTGGTCATTATATAGCTGAGAATAAGATTAACTTCTTGATTTCTGAATAGGAATCTTTCCAGCGTCTTCTCGTTTAATTTTAATTGGCGCTCATAAGGGCAAAGGGGAATATTCTCCTAATTTTCCTGCTTTTCCTGCCCCGCAATCTTGTTTCGCGGACCGAGTTATCTGAGTGGTGTCCTTCGGTCCCAGGATATATAAGCACTCAATTCTACGTTAAACAAAATAAAGGACGACCAGAACCATGAAACCATACATATACATTTACCAGCAAACTTTATGGTCATGCAGAAGCCGATACGACTTACCAGACTCCTGGGGGCCTTTTTCCAAAGAAAAAGGTGAGCGTTGATGTCCTGTAAGTAGCATTATGCCTTGCACAGTGATTCCGACTCTTTCCTGCAAACTGCTGCAAACTGCGGAATAAGTCAACAAGACTAGCCAGGAATAGATTCACTTTCAGGCGATACATGGCCCTCTTGGAAGTAGAACAAAGTTGAATCGAGCATATATTTCCCTTGATTAATACTCAGGGATCAGCAAAATGATAGTCAAAGTCACCGTTCTTTTATGGTCTATGGGCACTGAACGTACTTCAGATTATGAAATAGAGGGAGCTACGTAAGGCTTTATAGAATATTTTATGAATCTATGTACACTGTTATGTTAGCATCACTCAACTACACTCATGCCTCACATTCGTCATGCGACCTTGGGAATGGTACAACGTCCCTAACGTTATCAACGCCAGCCAAGTAGCATACTAAACGTTCAAATCCAAGACCAAATCCACCGTGAGGCATTGTAGCGTTAACTCTCGTAGACACGTACCATTCAACCTCTTCTTTTTTCATTCCCCTTTCTTGAATTTCTTTCTCCAGCTTTGAAAGTTCATGTTCTCTTACAGAACCACCAATGATTTCACCGACCTCTGGGACCAGCAGATCAAAGCAGGCAACAGTGGCACCGTCAGCGTTTAAACGCATATAAAATGGTTTGATTTCCCTTGGATAGTCCGTGACAAAAACAGGCCCCTTGAAGTATTCAGCAGCAAGCCATTTTTCGTGCTCAGATGAAAGTCCGTCTTCATACCTCACCGAAATTTTGAATTCCTTCCCAGACTTCTTTAAAATTTCAAGTGCCTCAATATATGTTATAGTTGCCCATTCTGTTTCTACTAAGGAATTCCATCTATTTTTTAGTTTTTCGACAATATTGGAAGCGTCTTCCGTAGACCTCTGGGATACGAGGAGATCAGTAGCGACACCGCAATTATCCACGGTAAGATCACGTACCACATGTTTAATCATTCGCTCCGTGAATCGAGTCAATTGATGGACATTATCAATGAACGCAATCTCCGCTTCAAGCATCCAAAACTCACTCAAGTGTCTGTTTGTGTTCGAGACTTCAGCTCTGAAGGTTGGAGAAAGAGACCATACTTTTCCCAACGCGGCACAGAGCACCTCCAAATGAAGCTGGGTAGACACTGTCAAATATGCAGATTTGCCAAAGAAGGGATCCTTTTTCTCATCCAACACAGATTTGGATTCGATTTGAAAAAGTTCCCCAGCACCTTCACAGTCCGATCCAGTGATTATTGGGGGAGTTGTCTTAAAGAAACCCTCTTGTTGAAAGAACTGGTGAAGCTTGTTGTCTGTAAATGCTCTGAACCTAAGGATTGCAGCAAGATAGCTCGTCTTCAAACGAAGTGTTGGCAAAGTTCTCAGAAATTGGAGCGAATGAAGCTTCTTTTGTAATGGGTATGTCTCTGAAACATCGCCAATGATTGTTACGTGCTCTTCACCTGGTGTAACTTTGAGCTCGAATGGCTGTTCACGGCCTCTAGACTCGACCCATTGGCCGGTGAGAGAAATGGACTGGCCTGTTTTTAAGCCGGCTGATTGCTCCGGGGAGAGAACGCACATCAAATTTGTTGAAGTTGAGCCATCGTTCAGGTCAACAAATGCTCTTTTCTTAAGTGAGCGTACGCTTTTGACATAGCCTTTCACGGTAAGCTCCTGACCCATGGGGGGTGATTGGAGTAGCTGTGATAGGTTCGGTGGAAGAGTATGGTGCCATCTCAGTTGGGGCTGAGAAAATAACAAAGAGGTCCTTTTAGGAAGCTTAAGCATAGCTCACGTGGTCGTACCGCGAGGCCTAATGGTGACGATGGACTTTCGATGCAGTGAGTTATTGATAATTGTACGAGTCTATGTCACCTGCCCGTGCTGAAATGACAGATACCATCAGCTTAATAGCGCCATGAATCTATTCACAGTTTTGTCAACCCTTCCAAGTTATATATAGAAGGGCCGTGAAAACAGAAACATCAATCATTATATCGCTATGTACATGCACCTTAATTTAGATTGCCCAAAATCCCATGATCCTCAGTCCTTATTGGCACTATCCAGAAGCTGGAGCTTCCGGTACTCATCCATGGCATCAAAGTTTCCTGAAGAGAGGTTCTCATATTGCTGATCATATTTACCAGTTGAGAGAGGTGCATTACCTCGGAAACGCTTGGTCATGTCAAAGAATCCCTTTCTGCATTCCCAGAAGGCTTTCATTTGGGCCTTGCAAAGCTCCGGGAGGTCTTTTGCGAGTTCTGGGTTCTCAATACACTCTCTTGGGGTATGCCTCTCTATCAGCACACAAGGAGATCTCTGTAGACACACAGCAACGGCTTTTCTCTGGTCCTTGCAACTTCCACCCATTTTCTTTTGTTCTTTCCGTTTTTTTAGTCGTCGTCTAAGAGCGTAGATGATTCTGCAAGCTCTAGAATCTGCCAAAACTTTTCTACAGACTAAGGCGCGCGAAACACCAACACTGGAAAGCATCATCAAGGAACTTCTGTAAAACAGATTACTTGCTTCAGGTAACCAACACACTGCATAGAACTTCCCAGGAGGCCACAAAAAGAGGTACATGACCATAAGCTTTGCACCCGGTGAGCCCAATAAACATGTTCAGGCTGTTTCCCAGGCCACGTGGAACCGCCATTCTATTGCAGCCTACTGCTCGGGCAATAACCTGATTGTGCTAGCTGACAACATGGTACATCTCCAGACAGTCTACCTCGACTCCGACGCAGCTGCAGTAGATATAAACCCTTACACGGGTGCGATTGCTGTTGCTGTGGGGTCGCAGGTGCTCATCTTTGAACCTATGAACAAATTTATGAAGGTGCCCAGGTGGCAATTCTCTACGAGGCTGGCACACGCTGACGATCACTCCTCCATAAACACACTCAATTGGGGGTTTCAGGACGAGATTGTTACTGGGTCGGATTATTTGACTCTCTGGAGTGTTAGGGAGGAGTACGGTGTTGTGAAAGTTTCTGCGCTCTGGTCCATGAAACAGGCCACTCCGGTCTACTTGGCAAAGATCACGCAGGATTCGTCACTCATAGCTAGTTGTGGGAGGTATGACAAACTTCTTAAAGTCTGGAGCAGGGTGTCGTTTGGCCAGAATTCACTTTTTGACATGACGTATTTGATGCATCCCGAAACGATCACCGACATCCGCTGGAAACTGTACGACCCCAAAGAGCCTCCCCTACCTGAGACTTACACCAATGCACTCTACTCACTTTGCAGAGACTCTCACTTACGGATATGGTCAAGCCACGAACATGAAGGTAACCGTATTGTGCAATTGTGGGGATCCCTAGACCTTCAGACGTGTGAGCCCAACAAAAAGAGACAATTTGTCTTTGTCATTGACAACTATTTGGTGACACAATCTCTCGCAAGACTCTACAAAGATCGCCATAAACAGGATATAACACAAAATCAGCGTGTTCAATCAGATCTCGTTTTCGTTCTTGGAGAAAAAGGGAACCACGTATCATATGCCTTGGATAACGTCTCTCTGAACCCACCACGAATGATGAACATCTCCAAGTTAAAAGAACTTCAGTTCAGAAGGAGCACATTTGTGAGAGCACCGGAATTTATCAGATTTGCAGAGCCAATATTCGATGAAGTATCAGGTCAAATATCAACGCTTATTCATGATCTGCATGGCGTTATTCGCAATACCATGATGGATGTCAGCTTCCTTTTGGATGACATTGATTCTCAATCGATAGGTTATCTCTCACATAAGTTCACGGGACATTTGAAGTCCATTCAGAGAATTGAAAGAACGAGCAATGGTGAAGCAATGCTTACATGCTCTCGCTTTGAGGAGAATGCGGTTTGGATTCCCCAAAATCTCAAGGACAGCGTAACACTAGAAAAAAAATCCGTTGTGAAGACCCCACAGCCAATATCAAAAGCCGTACTTTTCGATCATGGTGACTCATTACTTACAATCTGTGGAGAGAAGCTGATCCTTTGGGATACTTCAGAGAAGGTAGCTCTGAATGTTGCCAACATTCCAATTGATACGACTTCACAGCCAGAGTGTTTTGCTGTTATTCCTCTGGAAAAACACGTTCATTCCAGACATTATGTAATGGCCATTTATAAGGGAGAGACGAAGGCATGGCTTATTAACAATCTTGAATTATCAAAAGTTTGCATTCAACATCTGCCAGTATCGAAAGGTGAAGTTCATATAATAGCTCCAATTGATCCTGTGGGAATGACGCACATAAGTGAGAGGGCCATTCTTTCTACCATTGATAAGTCTGGTTATCTCAGAAGATTTTTCGCAAAAATTGAGAATGATCAAATCCAGTGGATGGAAGACAAACCGTTACATTCAAATATTACTAATGCCTCATACATAAGAGGCTCATCTATTGCAAAGTTCGCCATTGTTGATGAATCCAAGAAGAAGCTGAGCATATGGGACTTGAGCAGAGGAGTTCTTGAGTATGAAGAGGAATTTGACGAACCAGTGCGTGATATTGATTGGACAAGTACTGAAAACAAGCAGAGTATCCTTGCTGTGGGCTTTGAGAATCATTCTCTTCTTTATACGCAGTTGAGATATGACTACACAAATAAGACACCTCCATTTCTGGCCATCAAAAAGATTGACATTTCCAGTTATACCACTCATGAGATCGGTGATTCTGTTTGGTTAAAGGATGGTCTACTTGTTATAGGTGCTGGTAATCAGATATTCATATCTAGCAAACATTTGGATATGGATGATAAGTTCACAAAGAAATCCATTGGATCCAGAAATATCGTCTCTAATGATATCTTGACTCTGTGCTCTGTTCTTAATGGCACACTGCCGCTATACCACCCACAGCTGCTGATTCAATCGATATTCTCTGGTAAACTTGAGCTATCAAAAGAAATCCTTTTAAGATTATTTTTGAAGATTCGCGAGCTAGATCTGAAGGGCGGGACAATTGAACATCTTGGATCAACTTTAGGTGTTGATATTTCGAAGTTTGCTAATAAGAAATATGTGAATCCCACAGACTTTGAGGAACCATACGTCGAATTCAACCAGAATGTTGCAGATCTATTGAAAGAGAAACTGTTGAATCATCCGCTGCCGTACCTTACAAGACACCAGCAAATAACACTATTGAGCACCATTGAGGCTATTGTGGATATTGATAAGAACGTTCTGTCACTGGATGACAACGGACTAAGATTCTTCCTTGGTATGAAGTTGTTTCAATTACACAGAGGGTCCCAAGAGAAGCTCTCGATGAGAGATATCAATTGGGCTTTACACAGTGAGAACAAAGAGATCTTGCTCCAACAGGTTGGGTCTTCAGTGAAGGACAGAAAGATTTTGTGGAATACGGCCAAGGAGTATGGCCTTGTCTATTGGTTGAAATATGACGACTTAGTGAAAACTATGGAAGAAATAGCAAGAAACCAGTTCACTATAACAGATGTAAGAGATCCAAGCAATTGTTCAATCTATTACTTGGCATTAAAAAAAAAGCAGATCTTGCTGGGACTCTGGAGAACTGCCGTTGGAAACTCTGAGCAGCAGAAAATGCTCAATTTTTTGAAGAACGACTTCAAACAGGAACGCTGGAGGAAGGCAGCATTGAAGAATGCATTCGTTCTTCTAAGTAAGCACAGATACATGGATGCGGCCTGTTTCTTCCTTCTAGGTGACTCTTTGAAGGATTCTGTTAATGTCTTGCTTAAACAGGTAAAAGATGTTGACTTGGCAATTGCTGTGTGTCGCGCCCATGAAGGCGATAACGGACCAGTTCTTAAAGAGTTGTTGACGAAACACCTTTTATCCAATGCTGTCACTCTTGGTGATAGATGGACGACAAGTTACATATTTTGGAAGTTAAGGCAACAGTCAAGGGCAATTCAAGCGTTGGTGAAATCACCCATCGATGCAATTAACGAAGACGAACGGAAAAGCATTGTCATTACTGAGAAGGCGAAGTCGTTTCTAGAGGATGATCCATTATTAATTGTCTTGTATCAGAACTTGAGGGAAAAAAATCTTAACTACTTCCAAGGGTCTCTAAAGATCACCGCGCAAGAAGAATGGGAGTTCATTTTGAGAGTTTGTTCCATCTATACAAGAATGGGCTGTGATTATTTGTCTGTAAGTCTTGTCTGTAACTGGGAGTTCTTGAGAATAGAGGATTTGAAGAAAGAAGAAAGTGAAATACATCTTAAGAAGCTTGCTGATTCCGGAACGACAAACCCTCTTGAAAAATTTGGCTTGTCTCCAAATGCCAGACGGAAAGCCTCTTTCGTTTCAGATTACACGATGCAAAAGGAGGATATATCTAACGGAAACAAAGATATGAACGCCTCCGTCATTGCTACTTCAGGAATGAGCATGTTAGAGAAATATGGTCTGGCATCTCATGCCAAGTCGAGAGAAGAAGAGGCTGCTAATAGGGAAGATCAACAGAAGAAGAAGGTGAATTACATCGCTCCTCCACAGGCTGCGTTCCAAGAGCCTGACATGAGTGCATTTAACTTTGGGTTCTGAAGCTACATCAATAGCAGCGAAAGGGACCCAAGAACAGAACACAGAAAGAAAAAAAGTTATGCAATGATTTTTATTCAAACATTATTTTGTCTGATCTGTAGTTATATCGATGACGCACTTTTGAGGGATCTGGAGACCAGATTATGCAGTGTTTTCCACTTACGGTCGTAGGAGCTAATCAGGCAAACAAGATGGAACAGGAGAGTATAACCAAGCGCACATGTGGTTGCCAGCACATATGTCAGGTAGAGCAACGCGTTCAAGGCAGTGGATAGAGCAGAGTCTCTTGAAATCATGAGATATTCCAGAGCCGGCTTGAAGCCATGTTCAAGGACAGAGTACCGGTCGAAATCGATCCAGGAGTGAAGGAAGTGCGGTTGCTCGTCATCGAGACCTATTTGAAAGTGTCTGAGGACGTCATATGTGACGTATATAATGAATGCTGGTAGAAGTATCGGGATGGTCTCCTTGATGAAGCCCGTTGTCCTGAGAACCACCTTGTTGATGAGAGTCATTCTGCAAGACCAGTACGATCTGAGAGGCGTGATCACAAGACAATCACAACGTATAGTAAGGTTGTAACCGGATAAGGTGATAATAAAGACGAGTCCTTATTGACCTCAAGTCTCAATACCGAGAAAGTTGTACAAAAAAGGGAAAGAAGTGGGTAAGATCCCCAATTTAGTGGAGAAATAGGGGCTCTTCTCGGCCATGCTGCAGCCGCTAACTGAAAATAGGGGCAAGCCGCGCAGCAGCGATTATATCCGGGCCGAGAAAGGCCATATGAGATCGCTGATAAAGCGTCTGTAATCGGCTGGGCCACAGTACAGAAAAGCGTGCACATTCGGGCGTCATGAATACTATAAGGGTCCACTACTGTCGCGGGGTTCATCTCTTTCTCATTCTTGTACAAAGTAGTTGTTGAAGTAGTTGCGAACAAGCCATTTTGGTATCCACGAACCGAAAACGGATAGAAAACGAGCTCCGACACCGACATATGCTACTGTGTCATTATCATCCGCGTACAGCAAGTCAAAAATTTTGTGGTGGAGTTTTCTAATTGACTCCCCTTTGATTCCAAAGTTCTTTCGGCTGTTGTTGGAGTTGATATTAACAGCACCAAGCCGGAGATTGGTGATGTTGAGGGACTGGTAATCGTTTGCCAAATTGGAGGAGATATGCTGAAGGAATTGCACAATCAGATTCTCTGCAGAGTGGTAGGGCAAGCCGATCGACGATGAAATCGTGGGGGTAATAAAGATCATGTTAGCGTCATACTTCTCAGCCATACCAACGAGACCATTCATCAAAAGGTTCAAAGGAATGAGTGCTCTCTCACTGACAGCCTTAAGCCATGTAGTTGATGGGATCAGATGGAACTTGCCGGATGGAAAGTACATGTCAGGAACGAAAACAACGCCAACAAGATCCAGTTTATTTGGCTCCGCTCCTTGGAATGGGATGTGATCGGACGAAAGCAGATAATCAAACTTATGGATTTGTTTCACGTTGAACTCAGAGTCCATTGGGTCTTGGGAAATAATCAAGCTCTTGATATCGGACATAGATTCGTTTTGGAAAAATTTCTGATCAGCTCTTGAGCTTGTTGAGGTGATGTAAACGATGAAGCCTCGCGCTTCAAGGTCATGCGCCACGTATCTCGTCAACGGCTCAACCACTGACCCAACAATGAGAACCACATCCTTTCTGGCACCATTGGAAAGTTTATGAGCCCGTCTCTTCGTCTGCCTTCTTTTGTAAGACCTGTGTGAAGTTGATGACGAAGTGAATGACGTTGAAATGGGCCATGTGTAAGCAACAGAGAGACCAACCAGCGCAATTACGGTTGCTCCAGTTGCTATTTTATGCTGAGAAGACAGACCAGTAAAGGGTCCCCAAGGGATAGAAAGTGATGACTGGGAGGAAGACGAATCACTGGTTTCAGAAGAAATGGGAATGGCCGAGGAGATGGCGTCAGCAACTGATTGCCCAGTGGACGTCACCGTTTCGGTAACAGAGCCCACTACATTTTTAGCCCGTTGGGACCAGTAGTAAACTGTATCAAATGTCCGCTCCACAGGATCCATCGTGGTCGGCTGATCACCTTTCAATAGTTCAAACAAGAGCTTTGCCACCTAGTTTGACCAGTTAGTGGACACACTTTGCTATTGAGTAAGAAACCTGTACACCACATATCGGAACCTCGGTGTTCTCGGCTTGTCAAAAAGATCACCGGGCGAAAAAGGGCGGAAGTCAACCGCTCTTCCAGGCACCAAGGTCAGAAATATCTCTATATCCATCATAAGAAGAGAGTTTGAGGCAATGGGAATTAACAATCCGGTCCCAAGAAGCTTGAAGAGCGAAACAAAGTGAGTGGTTTTTTGTCTTGCCTTCCTTTTCCCCCGCGGTTGCACGCACAGCAGATTGTGAACCCTTGTACTAACGGCCCATCCCTTACAGGAAGGCAGCTAGGGTGCTAGCATCCTTCGTCAAGCCAAACCAGATGCTTGGAGTCAATGATGTAATTCCTCCCGAGGTCCTTCAGAACGCTAAGGGCCTTGCTATCATCACTGTGCTCAAAGCTGGTTTCCTCTTCTCGGGAAGAGCTGGTTCTGGTGTTATCGTGGCTCGCCTCCCAGACGGCTCCTGGTCTCCCCCTTCCGCCATTGTCACAGCGGGCGCCGGTGCCGGAGGGCAGGTTGGTATCGAATTGACTGACTTCGTCTTCATTCTCAACACCAAAGATGCTGTGGACTCCTTTGCGCAGGCTGGTTCCGTCACTTTGGGAGGAAATATCTCGGTGGCTGCGGGACCCCTCGGAAGAAACGCAGAAGCTGGGGGTACAGCCTCATTGAAGACCGCTGCTGCCATTTTCTCGTATTCGAAGACTAAAGGTCTCTTTGCAGGTGTATCTCTTGAAGGTTCCGCCATTGTCGAGAGAAGAGAGGCCAACCGAAAGTTTTACGGAAATAACTGCAAGGCCAAACAGATTCTTGCCGGAAGAGTGGAGCCGCCTCCTGAGTGTGAGCCATTGTTCAGAGTTCTTGAGTCTAGAGCTTTCACGAAGAGAAGACCAGGGGACTACTATGATGAAAATGACAGCTACTACAATGACATACCAGATTTCAACTCCACCGATGGCGATTCGCTTGACGACAGAAGATCGAGTACAATGTCAGGCAGAAGAAACACACGTCGTGGAAGCAGAGCATACTCAGATGATGAGGGGTCAGATGATGATGACTACTATGGCAGCCACCGTCGTGGTGGGAGTTCCAGATTGCCCTCATCTTCCACAAGAAAGACATCAACTAGAGGATCATCATGGGAGGACGACGTCTATGACCGTTATGACTCTGCAAGAGGGAGCTCAAGACGTAATGATGATGTTGATGACCTTGACAGAAGATTCAGAAGATCAAACTTGGATGATAAGCCAGCGTTCTCAAGAGCAGACAAGCCCTCATTTGGCGGAAACAAATCCTCACAACCTAGAGGCCCAAAGGCAATTGCATTGTTCTCATTTGAAGGTGAACAGTCTGGGGACTTACCGTTTAGAAAAGGTGATGTCATCAGTATAGTGAAGAAGTCAGATTCTCAGGACGATTGGTGGACTGGAAGACTGAATGGAAAAGAAGGTATTTTCCCTGCAAATTATGTTGAGCTGGCATAATTTCTGTTTTTACTTCCGCTGCCTTCTATTGTTCCACTTTTTCCTCCATTCTGTCTTACTTCATCCTTCCTCGTGTAATGAGTGAACTTCTTACAAAATGACGCCTTTATTGAAGCTTTTCAAGTTATAACTGAGCGGCCCCTCCATTTGAACTGCAATGGTGAGGTCCGTTAGTGGTGATACTTGAGGAAAAACTTTCTAATATAAATGTGGTTGTTGATTCCATTAAATAAGGATATCAGTGTAGAAATTGCCTAGTTGATTGCATGGAGTTCTGATTAAAATTAACATGCTGTATATTTAAAGTTCCTTTAATCTTTCCTGATGAGCACGCCCTGATATATCATGTCCAACCAAAGACTAGGGTCTGCAATAGAGGATTTTCAGCTTAACGTCCGAATCCCAATAACTCAATTGTTTCAGATAATTGCTCTCTGAAGCGACCCTCGCATTCCATATCACCCTTCTGTATTCTTTCCAATTGATTTTTGATGGCTGACTGATCATCTCTGCCGTTCAAATCAATAAAGTACTGAAGAATCCTTCTCAAATTCCTTGGTCTGGTGGCTGTTGGATACTTCATAAAGTCAATATAGCGGGGTGCTACGTTTTCCAAGACCGAGAGCAAAGGCAGCTGTGGAAGCAATGTGTCGAGAATATCCGGGGTGTCTCTAATGCTCGATTTTCTTGAGATAGCTGGGAGGCACTCAAAATCACGAGAGTACGATGCATTATATGGCATCTGCACAGGGATTAAGCGATAAAACCCTCCATAGTTGACGTCTTGAGTCAGGGCAGGAGACACTGCCACACGAGATGGTCGATAAACAAATGTAGAAGGGGAAAATGCAACTGAAGATGCACGTGATTCGCCAATTGTTTCATGAGAAGAAGGCGTTTTGATATCACCATAAGTCTTGCAATCAGGTTTCAGTGCATTGGGATTCGCACCCTCAATGGCACTATCTTCGAGTTTCGTCAAAGAAGCTCTCAACTTGTACCCAGCAATATCAATACCATTCAACATCAGGCAGGCAGATTTGGCATCTTCTTCCTTTTCAAAATCAATGAAACTTGATTCAGCCTTTGGTCCAATGAAGAATCTGATGATCGTACCCTCAAGGGAATAGTTTCTCAAGAACAACTTGAAAAAGTTCTCGTTGACAGTTGGGGGCAAATTGTACAAATACAACTTTTGGTGATGTTTTGATTTGTGCAGGGATACAGCAGGGGATTTGAACGATAACTGCAGCCTGCGTTCAGCCTTCGTTAATGCTTTGACACACGTCAACTTCTTCCCTCTGAACAACATTCGATGGAACTCCCGCGTAGCATGAGCAGCGCTATCTGGGACACAGAAAGTGATCATTGCCCATGATGATTTGAACTCCTTCACATGCTGAAGATAAATATCAGAAATGACTCCACACTTACTAAATAAGTCTTTTAAATCTGCTTCAGTGATATCAAGAGGAAGACCCTTCACATATATCTGATCAAACTCGGCTGAAGCACTAGAGGTGATATCCTTGCCTGAACTATTGGATTGAGGTGCATATACTGTAGATGAAGTAGAGAGTTCACGGGATGCAAATATGGACGGCTTGGTGTCAAAATCACTGGCAGAAAAGGCATGTGAGTTCTTGTCATTTGATGGGTGCTGCAATGTTGACGCTGTTGATGGTGTTGATCCAGGGTTGAACGCTTTGCTTCTCAAAGATCTTGGAACATGTAAACCACAATGAATCTTCAACCCAAATAATATAGTCTTATTCATGTCAGTGACGAAATGCTCAGCAGTTGTTCTATCTTTGAATGAGATGAACCCCTGGCGCTTAGGCAAATCAAGTTTACAGGACAAGATTGTTCCATAAGACTTGAAAGTATCATAAAATGAGCGTAGTGATTTAATCTTTTGTGTGTTCACATTCGAAAGAAAGACGTTAGTACCCAAGAAAGACTTCTCCTGTCCTTTCAACGACGGCATGATTCTTATCTCCCTGCTCATAAGTGGCATGTAGTTGAGCTCCTCAATGGCCCTCTGTGCATCTTTCTCAGATTCAAAATTCACATAACCGTATCCACGAGAAGCCTTTGTAGTAGGGGAAGTGCAAATTTTTACAGTGGACAAAGATTTGTAGTTGGAGAAGAAATGGTAAAGTTTCTCTTCTGTGACTGCTGGATCTAAGTCGCCAACATAAAGTGCCGTAAACTTGCCATCAGACTGGTGATAATCCCCTAACTCAATGGAGTCCTCATTCTCGGCAGAGTTGCTAACTGCAAGAGTTATGGATCTGTCGTTCTCGGCAACCTTGGGTTGTGGTTCTTCGATGTTCAATCTCTTGAAGTCGCTGAGGAGCTCCGTCATGCGTTCTCTAGACGCATTCAATGAGATGGAGCTCAAGATGGAGCCTGTGCCCTGCTTTGCCATACTTCCCAATGTATTTGTGTATGTATCTGTGTGTGTCTTACAGAATTGAGATGGTTTGATGATTATAGTTTTGATTGTCTTCAAAGGATGAGATGTCTTGACTCTTCAGTCTTCTTGAGGCATGTGAAAGAGGGCGGGATGGCCTCAAATTTGACCATATAGAACGCTCGGTTTTGTGGCACGCCCTCTCATTATCAAAGTTGGTCTCTCATTTGCTTTTAGATCCATATTGTCTTATCACAAATCCGGGATTCCAGTTCCGTGTCGTTTTTGCGGTCTTGTTTATGTTTGTGTTCGTGTTTGTGTCGCGAATTTTGTGGGCTTTCTTGTCTGTCTTAGTCTGGTGTGTAAACTAAAGTTATAGAGTCCACGTTACAAATTACGCCAGAACGGAAATGATAAACTAGAATAAAAAAGGGACTATTTTCTAAAAAAATAACTTTAAATTTTAAAACAACAAATTTTTTCCCTTCGTTTCTTCTATGGTCTAAACAGCTCTGGGCGTGGTCTCGTCAATCGGGGGAGTATGGGCCCGGACAACTTAGTAAGAGAGAATATCTCTGCCGAACAAACCTCTCTTGACCCAATCGAAGAACAAGAGTACTCTAACTCTGAGAGACACAGATTTGGCAAAGTAGGTTCCTCTCCACAAGTACATAGCGATCAAGCCTCCAACAAAAGAGTAACCTGGCAAGTCAAACACAGCACTGTTACCAATGTAAGCGAGAGAGCCTAAGTGTTTGTATTGGAATGGCTTGAAGACTGCCTCATCAATATCGCCATCAAGAATTTCGTTCGCCGTCAAAGTCACAGATGATTTTGCAAGCTTTGAAAGCTTTTTACCCAAGTACTTACCCTGTTGTCCTGCTCTCTGCGCGGTGGCTGGCAACGAGGTGACTCTAGACTCAACGTCCTTGAACATGGCAGAGATCTGATCAAAGCTCAGATATCCCGTCTGGTCCTTGTCGTACACAGGAACCAACTCATGGATGAAGTTTAGGGCTTCAAAAGTCTCTGGATGTCTTCGGGAAATCTCATGTCCCAGATCATAAATTTCAGAGTAGTTCAATTTCATATTCTTGATATCACTGTCTGTGATTATGTCTGAAGAAGGAACATTAGTCAAATGCTTATCGACAATGTGCTTTCTGACAAACTCGACAGTGTGTTCAGCTAAATCAGTTCTCACTGTAGAACAATCACCAATGGCATAAACATCACCCAATGGGGCACCAATAACTCTTAAATGGGAATCAGTTTCAATAGCTCTCTTGTTTCTCTGGGATTGAGGTAAAGATGCAACAATCTCTTTGGCCAATGGATTCTGAGCAACTCCAGTAGACCAAAGACACAGTCCAAATGGCAGGCTCTTTAATTCAACTTCTCCCTTCTCATTCTTCTGGTTGAAAATAACTTCATCAGGTAAAATCTTCAAGACACGGGAGTTAGTCAAAACATCGATTGCTTCCTTTTTGAAACGCTCAGCCGCATATTCAGAGATTCTCTCATCGTAAGTATTCAAAATATTGGATCTAGATTGAATAACATGGACACTCAATTCTTGTCTGAGAATCATTGGATAGGACTTAGGCAAGTCTTCGTTCAACAAATCAAAAACTTCAGCAGCAAATTCGACACCAGTTGGTCCACCACCACAGACCACGAAGGACAAGAGCCTTCTTCTTTCTTCATCGGTGGTTGTTGGTAAACAAGCCTTTTCCAAAAGCGTGGTGATCTTTTTTTTAATGGCAACAGCGTCTTCTGCGGTCTTCAACTGGTTACAGTATTCCAAACCGTCAACACCGTGTGTGTTAGATGTCGAACCAACGGCGACAACAAGCTTATCATAAGGAACATAGAATTCTTGCTTCTCTCCTGAAAGTTTGTCAACTTGGTGAACCTTGACCAATTTGTCAGAGAACTCGACCTTATCTGCATAGGCCTCCAAGTAATGTCCATTGAGATGGTTGACAATCTTACGGATACTCTCAATCAAAGTCTTCACCTCCAAAGTACCAGTTGCAGCAGATGGCAAAAGAGGTGTGAATAGGAAATAATTGGTGGGTGATATCACAGTAACGTCGTAATCACCATAGTGTAAACTCTTCAGCACAGCGACGGAGCCCCATCCGGAACCAAGGACGACGAGCTTTGGCTTATAGCGAAGCTCCTCCTTCTCTGGACAGTCGTAGTCATCTAGGTTGTACTTGAGAATTGGGAGTTTCTCAGGACCACCAAGTGATGGGTTTAATGCCTCTTTAGAAACCCTGATGTTGTCTGGCATAATATTCGGTGTGTATGTAGTCGCGTCATAGATGAAGAAGCCTCCAATAAGAACAACGATCGTTGTGGCCCCTAGAGTGATTGCGAGAACCGTGACTTTGAGGAGTTTACCAATCTTGGTGTCGTTCCAAAAGGTTCTTCTCGGAGGGATCGCTTTAGGAACTTCCAATTGGCTAATGCAGCGGAAGGGAGATGAAGAGAACCATCTGTTGTTGCGACTAGCGAGACCCTTGTTGGTAGTGAACCGAGAGTATGGCATGTGGATGGTAGCTGCCTTGGAGATATTTGAGAAAGCCCTGTGAGCCAGGGGTGACACAAGCTTCACAGCAGCGGGCCTAAGACCGGAAGTCCTGGCCAGCGTTCTGAGCAGTGACATGGTGTAGGCGACGTCTTCTACTTCTGGAGCAAATGATTGCGAAGGAGGAGTTGATGGTGATGGTTTTGGTTTTCTTTGGTTTTCTTTTCTTTTCCCGTTGTTTGTATAACGAACAAAGATGCGCACACGGCTTTTTTGGTGAACCGGGTGGACCGCCTAGGCGGGAGACCCTCAACCGCTAGGCAGAGGGACGATAGAGCCGCGCAGAAACGCACTCCGAGAACGCACGCCGCAGCAGGTTCTCGCTGCTGTAGCGACGAGAGTCGTCCCAGGACGACAGTGGCCCACTAGCCATTTACCTAAGACTTTGGGGACATGGAACCTGTGTCGGACTTTGAGCTTGAGGCTTTGTTAACGGCACGGTCGGTTCCTTGTTGAGAGATGGACAGACAAGAGAGGACAACCCTGTTTAGCCATACCGTTGGGTGCCGGCTACACGGAACGCTAACGAACGATCTAGGGTGATGATGGCTCCTTCCCCGGTTATTCTGGCCGGCTTGATATAACATAGGACGGGCGGATCTAAACTCAATAACTAAGCTACACATTTTGGCGAATGAGCCATAGATACGAACCAGGACGATGTTTACTCCAACTGGCACAAGGGGTTAGCAGTCTTGGACAATTGCGCTATGCATTTGCTTGTGCTTCTGATTGCACATGGCCACCACCTGACATCCGAGTCCTGAGTCCCCCAGCCTGGGCGAACTCATCATTTGAATCGGGGATTTTGTCTGCACCTGTCAAAGGTTAGGTCCGAAAAACGGGAAAGCCTGATGAGGTTCCCACCACAGCATCCCTGGCTTATGGCAGCTGGCGGGACTTTAAATCTTTGACGGACGCACCCGCTCGACTAATGATACGTTCGTTGAACTCTACGGAAAGGGCCAAAACAGTAGATTCTGCGTTGAGCCTGTTGAGCGTAGCCCGAGAAATTGATCTCGAATCTTGATCTCGGCCTCGCGCTATCAGCCGACTCGGCATTTAAGCGTGCGCTCTAACAGCTTTTCGAAGAGGCGTGTGATACAGTACGATTTCAGGTTCGAACCCTCAGAAGGCCCCTTTTTTGTGAGATAAACAAGCTTTGCGCGTTCGCTATGCGAACACTGGTGCTTCACATATCATCCATAAGCATAATCAATATAGCCCCGCAAGTCCAGGCCGCTCAAGAAGCAAAAAAAAAGCACATAAGGGGAGCGCCCTGTAGGGAGACTTTGTAATGGGCCAGCTGAGATATTGGCACTCTGCTGAGCTGTCTGCTGGAGACAGGCCTACTCTCAGGGAGAATGAGATAGACATACTGGTCGTTGACTCAGTGGGGCTCTATCAAGGGAAGTCGAAGATTCTGCAGCGTCAAAATGGCCGCATGTATCTAACATCACAGAGGCTCATATATATTGATAATAATGAACCAAAAAATATGAGTTTATCTCTTGAGATATCGGATTTTAAGAGCATTAACTACACCTCCAAGTTTCTTAAATCATCACCGAAAGTATCCATCTTCTTCAAGTCAACCAGACGCAAACAGAAAAACACAAATTCTACGACAGCAAGAACAACAACATGGGTCTGTCAAATTTGCAGTTTCGCTAATGAGGTGTCTGTTAATATAAACTATGGAAACCCTCAATCGCTCCCCGTTTGTCAGACGTGCGGTGTCAGAGCAGAGGCAGACGTCATCAAGACCGCCATTAAATCACTATCAGACAAGACAGAGGAAACACAAAAATCAATTAAACCAGGCACTAAATCCATTGTTTGCTCAGCCTGCACTTTTCGGAATCATCCATCTATGAGAAACTGTGAGATTTGTGGGTCTATTCTTCCTGTTAACGCCGTGAATGAGCTTACGATGGATGAACAAGAGATCTTTGATGACAGAATAAGGATCGCCACCGAAGTTGATGATGGGTTAGACGACGTCAAGACTCCTTTTATTAAAATAAGTTTCCATAAAGGCGGCGATAAAACATTTTATGAACGATTGGATCAAGCTATGGAAAAGCTGAAGTGGGACTCGTTGGTAAAATTAGGGAACGTCAACATAAACTCCAAGAGAGCAGACCAGGACCAAATCCCAGAGACTTTAAAACAGACAATGGGTCTTGGCCTCCACAAACTCACTCAGATTGAGGATAATCAGACAAAGAAGAATGAGCAGATCATCAACTCTTCCTTGGATGACTTGCAAACATTGTTGGCTAAAGCCTACGAGATTCAAGGCCTTATTGAGAGCTTCAAAAAGCTTCAGACTGGAGATGATAGATCGCAATCAAGAATCATACCGACAATTAATCAGGTGACACAAGATGTTTTAAGTGATCCATCGAAGGAGAGGCAGAAAAAACTCTACCTGCAAGAAGCATCACGTCAGATCTCGGAGTTCTTGATCCAAGATGGAACATTGGAGCAAGAAGGTGGTATCATCACCCTTATTGACCTTTATGCTCTTTACAACCGTGGAAGAGTGGGGCTGAATTTAATATCACCAAATGAGCTTTTTGAGGCTTGTACATACTTTGAGTTCTTGAAGCTTCCTCTTATATTGAAAAAGATAAGCAAAGTTCTTGTTGTTCAAGATATGAAATTCAAAAATACCGATCAATTGATTGATGAGCTGAAAAATTTCATTCAAATTTATGGTATGGAAGATGACTTTTCTTTCAAACATACACAGATTCTACGAGTTAGTGAGTTTTTCAATTGGAGTCTGAGCATTGCAGAAGAGATTTTGAAACTTGGACTTGAATCAGGCGCATTATGTGTTGATCAGCAGGTCACAGGAAAACGTTACTACCTCAATGAGTTCTTCTCGTTGGCTGACAAGGAGATGACAAATGGCGAGCTGAGTGTTATGCAGCATTTTTCAGAAAACCCTAGTGAGATCGGCTTGGGGGAAGATCTCTTGTCGACAAGCGAGACTCAAACTTCTTTGAATGAACTGAAAGGCCTTATGGATGAATTTCCAGAGATTCCAGCAAGTTCACCCTTCCAATATCCCATCGAAAAGTGTAATAATCCCATTCAGGGCCGCAAAAGTGCTCTGGCAGATCTTGAAGGTCTTCAATTCTAACTACGGTGTATTCACATATATATTCAAAAAATACATCATGCGTCATTAGAAGTTAGCTTAGCTGTAAAAATAGGTATCAGGTATATCTCATCCCTTATGACTTGCTGGCGCTGTAGATGAATTCTGCGTGAAGATTCTCGGCAAGTCCGTGATTTGTTGAATAACAAACTCCATTTCATTTTTGAAGGTTGAATCCTCTTTACGGTCGACAGTCTGGAAATTGTCTAAAAAGAGAAGGAGTTTGTCTCTGTTCTTGATCAAGATATCTGAGATTGCCTTTGACTTCTTTGGATTCGCAACAAACACTTTGAAGACATGGAAGCTTTCAACCTGAAGGTTCTTCGATTTATCACTTAGAAGAATCATAATAAGCTTCAAATTTTCTGGGTTATTGACATACTGGAGCATGAATTGGTTGTTTTGCCTGGCCAGAATGAGATTCGAAAGCAATTTGATCGATTGCCTCTTCGTAACATAGTTATTTGAGCTAATCAACTTGTTGATGTTCTGCGAAAACTGCAATGTGTTGGCGTTAAGCCACTCTGATGCAAGTCTCTTATGTACTGTGAGCAAATCGTTCAATGTTTGGAACGAATCAGTCATGTTCTCAAATGTTCCCCTGGAACTGAATTCAAAGTATCTCCAGACAACAGGATCCTGGATAATCACCTTAGCTAAGATCTCAAGTTTGATGCAGTCCCGGAGGATTGTCCCCGTTATCAGACATACCGATGGTACCTCCGGGCCCTTGAGCAACAAATTGAGGATCTTTGGTCGTCCCAAGAGATAGTCAACGGTGGGCGACCTGTTACCAATCTGCCTTCGAAGAAGTGTAGAGAAGAGAGTGCTCACGTCTTTTCTGGAATCAAATTCAAGATAATGAAGATTGAGGATTAAGTAGTAGAGCAAGTCAGACGCATAGACCTCTTGCGCCAACTGAGCAATGAGATCTGGTTGTGGATCTGTGTCGTCGTCACCGAGAAGAATCACGCGGATCTGAGCCAAGTAGCGAGCCGCCTCATCTTGCACCTTGCGCCTATCACTAGCAGTGTCAAACTTGACAGCTTGTTCGCCCAATGCCCGCACAATCTCTGAAGGGGTCTTTGGGTTGCGCTTGAACAAAAATGCCATGTCGTTTGCCGTCTGTATGTGTTTGCCGCTGGTGTTTGTTGACGTTTTTCTCCTGTTTTGCTTTTGTTCACGCGCGCTTGTTGTGTGTTATTTTGTTCAATTTGTGCCTTGACGCACACGTCGACCGTCTAAGACCTACAGATACCGTCTGCTTCTATCAAAAAATATCCCAGTTATGTACTCCTGTAACGGCTAATCTATTAGTGTCTTCAGATCAGCTTAGTTAAGATCGGTGATAACACGGGACCAGTTCTTGAACTGTTCATCACCGTACTGAATCTGTTGGATCCACTTGGCAACAGTGCCGGTGAGTTCACCAAACTCTTCGCCAGGAAGAAGGGGGACATTAATATCCTCACCCCTGAAACCAATCTCCTTGATTGGAGAGACGACAGCAGCGGTGCCGGTACCGAAGGCCTCAACCAACTCACCCTTCTTAGCACGATCAGCAACCTCGTAGATGGTGTAGTAGCGCTCGTTCACTTCCCATTCAGATGGGTCAAGCTTGGTTCTACAAAGATCGAGAACAGAGTCTCTTACGACACCCTCCAAGATGGTTCCATCTAATGGGGCAGTGACAATCTCTTTCTTTCCAGTCTCCGGGTCCTTGAAAACGAAAAACACATTCATAGTACCAACCTCGGTGATATTCTTCTTCTCACCAAAGAGCCAAAGGTTTTGCTGGTATCCACGGGAAGCGGCTTCAAGCTGTGGTCTGATACATGGAGCGTAGTTGGCACCAAGCTTCTTGTCACCAACACCACCTGGCCAAGCTCTAGTAGCGTAATCAGTGGCTTCAAGCTTGACAGCCTTGAAACCAGTTGAGTAGTAAGGACCAACTGGAGAACAAATGACGTAGAGAAGAGCATCAGTAGGAACTCCAACACCGAGTCCAGCAGTAGTACCAATCAATGTTGGTCTGATGTACATAGAGTATCCCTTCTGCTTTGGGATCAACTCCTTGTCGAGCTTAAGCAACTCACCGATACACTTAATGAGCTCTTCACCATCAAAGGTTGGGAGGACAATTCTGTGCGCACTCTTGTTCATTCTCTCCATGTTCTTGTCCGGTCTGAACATTCTGATGTTATCTTCAGTGTCTCTGTAAGCCTTAAGGCCCTCGAAGAGCTCGAAGCCGTAGTGGAAGACGCAGGCTGATGGGTCAAAGCTGAGAGGACCGTACGGAACAATTTCTGGAGAATTCCAGCCCTTGGTGGCATTCCACTCGATCTTGAGCATGTGGTCGGTAAACGTCTGACCAAACTTCAACTGATCGTGCGGAAGGGGCTTCTTCGGACTCTCGTTCTTGGAGATCGTGAGTTTAGTACTGTCAAGACCCGCAAGGCCTGTGGCAGAGGCAGCGGTGTGCAAGCTAGACTGTGCAGTCATAGTGCGTGGAAGCAATCTCTTGATTTGGGACGTAAACATTGACTCTCAGATGCGGGCTTCCTGCGTGCTGAATAGGAGGGAGCCGGCGTGTGTTTATATCTGTTTCGCCCTTTAGCGCCACTTTTTTTTTTCCACGCCAGCATGGAAATCGGCAAAGGTATGACTCGACTCGGTTGTCGGCGGGATGCCACCTTAAAGCCGCAAAACATAACGTTACTTCAACGGTTTTAACTAACTAACACGAAAACCGACAATCTGAGTACACATTACAGGGTTAGGACGTTGTATCACTCCCATAGTGATATTACTGAGTCACCCCTGAGTCACTCCTGGATTAACCCTATTGAGAGACAGGTCTAATGTCATCCGCCAAAGCACTCAAGCGTCAGCTCCGGCAGTCTATGGCCGCTCGTTTAGCACACATCCCACAGCACCGTCTTGCATTACAGTCTTCCAACGTTGAGAAGATACTACGAGAGCTCCCCATCGTCAAGCAGGCCAAGAAGGTTGGTGTTTACATGAACATGGATTCTGCGGAGCTCAAGACGCTCGGTATCATCTCTGCACTGTTCGACATGGGGAAATCGGTCTATCTTCCTCATTGTATCGATTTAGGCGAAGGAGACTTCAAGAGGTTTGAAAAGCAGAAGGCTTGTCTAGCATTCTACAAAATGCCTTCAATGAAATCTGTACTTAATCTGACCCCACAAGGAAAATATAAACTAAAAGAACCCACATCAGGCATCAATGTAATGGATGAGAAACAAGGCTTGGATCTACTTTTATTACCAGCAGTTGCTTATACGAAGAATTGCTACCGTATGGGCCATGGTGTTGGGTTCTACGATGATTTTATTAAGAGACACTCTGAAAAACATGGAGCCAGACCTTTCTTGCTGGGAACTGGCCTCAAAGAACAACTTGTTTCTGAGCTTCCCGTGGAGCCCCATGACGAGAAACTAGACCTTGTGGTTTTGAATGATATGGTGTATGTTCCGTAAAGTCATAGCTATAAGTTATGATAGTTGGCATCTCAGAATAAACCGAATGACTTTCGAGTTGAAGACTCTCTCTTCACAAACTCGCCCAGCCCTTTCACCAACAGCCTACCTTTTAGAGTTTCAATGTCACCAACGACAAGCCCCTTTTCATTGATGGATGTTTTCACCACAATGAAGTTGTTTGAAAGTGTTGGGAATTTGTACTGCAACTCAATAAGATTGGTTTTGATCCTCTCAGGATTGTAATCTTGCAATGGATCGATGTCGAAGAGGAATGAAGAGCCTCTTTTCAAAATCTCATCCAAGATACTTGCCAAAATTCCGCCATGAACCAAGAACGGGTATCCACAAAGTTTCTGTCCAACATGAATTATTGTGACTATTTCTCTCTTTTTTTTGTTTACAAAGATCACAGGTTTGATTGCAAACCCTCCAGGTGCGGATAAAGTCCCAGAAGTTATTGACCCATTTAAAGCGTTAGAATCAATATAGGACCATGCCCTTGTGAATTCGTAGCTTGGATCATTGGCGAGCTTCTTAAAAAGTGGAAGGTCTTGAAGTTTCTGCTCGAGCTTTGACTGGAGCTCGGCAGCTTCAGGTGTGTTAGGCTCAGGAAGTCTCTCCAATGCAATAAGCTTAGCAATCTCACTCAATGGCATCACATAAGCAATACCAGCACCCAGGATAAAGGAGGAAATGATTAGCGAGGCCGTGAAAGATGCTTTTCTTTGTTTCTCACTACTGGTTTTCTTTTCTGTTGGTTGACTTTGCAGGGGCTTACTTGGAGAGTTTGCAGTAGGTGTAACGGTAGAGTTCCAGCGAGCGGCAATTAATGGCACAGAGTAGAAAACTGATCGATTTCTGCCCAATGCTATTGGGATCCTTATGATATGCATTTTCATATTGAGCTTCAGTTGTATTTGTGAGATTGGGATTATCTTATATGGGTGGGGGAAAAGCATGTCAAGATTTGATTCTTGAACTTCTCGGTTTAACGTCCCCGGCTCAGTACGGGACCACATCCGCGCCCCGCAACCGCGTTTGTACGCACACCCCAACATTAAATTTCTACTTCAGAGGATCTGAGACGGTCATTTGTGAACCATTCCATCGCATCATTCAATCGATTTTAGAAAACGAAGTGGGTCTGTTAATATTAAACACATGCTAGAAATTAACTCTAAGATGATCTCTTAGAGCTGGCCAGATCTCTTCAAATATGCATTCCAACCGGCCTTTCTATATCTCTCTCCTTCCACTGTTGGATCTCTTCCCTTACCAAAAAGTCCTCTTCCGACAATTATAATGTCCGAACCTCCGGCGACAACGGTCTCAACAGTTCTGTACTGTTGGCCAAGGCCATCACCCTTATCATCAAGACCCACACCTGGAGTCATGATCAACCAGTCAAAGCCCTCATCACGGCCACCCATATCACTTTGTGCAATGAATCCAATTACAAAGTCCTTGTCACTCTTTGCAATGTCAACGGTCTGCTTGGTGTATTCACCCTTTGCCAGTGAGCCCTTAGAACTGAGCTCTGCAAGCATGAGTAAGCCTCTCGGCTCATCTGTAGTTTCCTGGGCGGCCTCCCTCAAGCCCTTCACAATGCCTTCGCCCGTCACACCATGTGCATTTGTGATGTCTGACCACTGTGCAATTTTGAAAGCTCCACCAGAGTACTGGGCCTTAACAGTGCTGCCAATATCGGCAAACTTACGGTCTTCAAAAATAAGGAAGTTGTGCTTCTTAGCAAGCGCCTTCAATGGGACGATGGTACCCTCGTAGGAGAAATCATTGATAATATCGATATGTGTCTTAACAAGGCAGATATAAGGACCGAGAGTATCAACAAGCGAGAGGAATTCCTGAGTGGTCCTGACGTCGACAGATGCACAAAGGTTAGACTTCTTTTCTTCCATAACAGTAAAGAGGCGCTTTGCAAGCGGTGACGAGTGAGCTGCAGCTCTCTGTTTGTAGCTGAATGTAGTGACCATTGCTAAATGTATTCTGGTTAGACTAAGCCTTTCGTAGCAGATTGCTGTGGAGAGAGCTGCGGTGTTCGCATATCGAAGAGCCAGAAAAAATTGACATTCGAAGCATATCCTTCCCAGAACCAAAAAATCAAATCCAAAGGCTAGTATGGAAACTGAAGAGGGAAAACCTTGAAAATTTATATTTGAGTTACGTGCCTCAGTATATACATACAACAATTCCTCAGGAACTTAGCTTGTTTAGGGAAAAGAGATCAAATCTGCTTCATCTATAAGCGAGAATCCTAGAGAGGAAATACGCCGTATTTGGATGTTTCCAGCTTTCCGCGCCCGATATTCACCGCCACTGAAAAGTTTTCGAAGCATCGCAAGCAACGCAAGGTATTGCAGTGCCTAAACTGGTCGTCGAGAGTCACTATAACCCCCTAGAAATAATCATACAATGGATCAGTTGAACCAGAGAGAACAACAGCAGTTCCAGGCTCTTGTTGAGCAGAAACAGATGAAGGACTTTATGCGCCTTTACTCTAACCTTGTCGAGCGTTGTTTCAGTGACTGCGTCAACGACTTTACCTCTCAAAAGCTCACCTCTAAGGAGGAATCTTGTGTTTTGAAGTGCAGTGAGAAGTTCCTCAAGCACTCAGAAAGAGTCGGACAGAGATTCCAAGAGCAGAATGCCGCTTTGACACAGAGTATGAGACGTTAAACTGAACTGCATACTTGGTTTCCACCCATCTTGAATACTTCCTTTTATAATGATGATGATAATGATGAAAGAGGGACGGACAGGTCCATCGCCCACTCCTTCTGCACATTCTGTACATATGTATACACAATTCGTTCTTCTGCTGCTAATCTACACAATAGATTTACATGTCATGATTCGTTAACTATTAGTGAAACTTGCACATAGTCATGTGTTCTCAACTCTCATTCGCTTCCTTGAAGAGCTTGATCATCTCATCAGTGGCGGCTTGCATCTCTTTGGCCCATTCGTAGACATCCGTGTCGCTTCTGTTGTACATGACAGCGTTGGCAAACATCAACAATATATCCCTTTCCAACTCTTCCACGTTCTGTATACGCCCATCTTTGACCCTCTGCTTGATGGTCTTCAAGTCGCGTGGCTCCTTGATCATCGTATAATAGTTCGGGGCCGTAGACTCATTTACTGGTTGCAGAAAAGTGGACGCGTACTTGTACGATGAGATTTGGGCAATAAGTGGATTTGAAATAAGCTGTAATTTTTTGTTTGGGACTAAAGGAATAGATGATTTCTTCAATTTCTTCTTCACTGGTTGTAAATCAAACTCCTGCGGCTCAATCTTCCTCTTCTTAATTTCTTCTGGATGGGGGTGAGGTACCGACTCTGTCGTGTCTTCATCTGGTTTGACGTCTGAATTCTCAGACTCTGTCTGATCATCTTCATCGTTAACAACAGGGACTACCCCTTCTACTGAAGGATCAGCCCCCTCATTGACTGTTTCATCTTTAGGTGGCGAATCAGACTTATCGGAATACTTAACGGCTTCCTGCGCTGAGTTCCAGGAAATCGGAGCATCGGCTGTTGATTTGCTTGAAAGAGATTTCATTTGAGAGTCATTTCTTGCTGATGATCTGTCAGAATTTTGAATCCCAGTTTGAGCAGATTCTGCGGTATCTGTTTTTGAAGAGGTTTCAGTGTATATTGTATCTGCAGACATCTCATCTTGTTGAGAAACGGAAGATCTCTGTCGTCTTTGAGTTTCAATTTTGGATGGGGGCTGTGAGGTGTCTGACCTATATTCTTCCCGTTCATGTACTACCTCGGAATCCTTTTGTTGTGCTTCTGGTGTCCCCAACCGCGCTAGCGTTTCATTGATTGATGATTGTTGTTGCGAAGGCTGCTCGGTGTTTTTCAGAGGCTCTAAACCTTGCGCATCATGATTTTCTGATGCTAAAAGTGTTGATCCAATTGTTGCTCTGCCATTTGGTTTTTCGTCGCTTCTCTTACCGGACCGTTGGTTTATCATTTTATCTTTGAATTCATTGATGATGACGTTATCCAATTGTCCCATCTCAATCAGGCTCATATCATGGAGCTTCTTTCTGTAGTCTTCCTCGTCATCTCTAACTTGTGTAAGAATTTCTTCTTCATACTCTCGATACATCTTTGCTATAAGATCTTTAAACTTGTCCCTTGTTAGTTTGATCTTGAAGTTGGGATTACTTTCGCCGAGGATCTGAATTTCTGAAGGTCTGAATATCTTGGTAATAGCGAGGATGACATCGCGGATGGTGAGTTTTGACAGAGGGTTAACTTGTGGAGTAGTTTCACTCATCTGTCTCCTCACAAGCCCAACCAACGGATTTGTGTTGAGAACATCTGCCATGGCATTGAGACTGACAGTTTCATCAAGGGATTTGTAGACAAAAGACTCGATGATTCTGACAACTATCATTCGAAAAGAAAGCAGTTGGTGAATCTCCATCTTCTGGCTATCCTTCTCTTGCGTTTCTTTCTCGGTCATTGGGCCTTCCCCCGCCTTCTTTTGTTTGGCGTTGTTCATAGATATCACGCTCAAAATAGTCAAGGGAATGTGTGGATATTTGTCCATCACTTGCAAAATCACCGCGACTCTGAGCTTTCTGAGCTTCCTCTGGCAGCAGCGAGAATATGAGGATCGGTGATGGCTTAAATAGCAATTACGGTCATCGATCGGAAAAAACAATTGCCGGGTTTGCCTCTCTTACTCCAACTAGGATTCATTTTAGCTCAAGGGGAAACGTTTCTGTAATCGGAGCGCTCCGCCATAACCTTTTGATTAACCACTCGTGCTCAGAATTACGCTGAAGTTAGTCAAAAAGCCCCAAACGCCAAAACAAGGGAAACGCGTCACCCTTGGATCATCAACTAAAGGGAGAGGCCGTCGGCCAGAATGTTATTCGCCGGTAAACAGGCCTGGTTTATTTTAATAAAGTCAAAAGGAAATTTAAACGTTGCAAATGGTCCAGATACCTCTATATGTCCCAGTGCCGCGTGATATGGTCGCAGACTTTGAGAGTCTTAGAGATGTATCCATCCAAATATCTGACCTGAAGGAGACGGAGAAGGACATGCTCACAGCTGCAGTGGACTTCTTAGACCAGATTGTTGACTCCAAAGACGTCTATCAAATGCAGAATGATGTGGACAGATTGGATGCTTTGAAACGTCTCTTGGAATCTTTTGAAAGCATTGTTCAGACTCAGTATAAGACGCGCCAATTCAGCAAGATATTCCGTGATATCAAAGACGAAGTTCGTATAAGAATGCGACATGAACCGGAATTTGATTTCACAAAGTTAAATTATTACAACGCTAAAGATCCTGACGAGGTTATGTTCTCCAGATTATTAAAGACAAACATGCAGAATATCAGAAGCTTGGACGTGAAACAACAGTTCAAGGACAACGCGGACTACAACTATCTGAAGAATGCGGCATTTATCCTTGATCATCCTTTGGATCCTCTTCCCGATGAGAATGAAGATGATGACATTCAGGTTGAAGGCGGTAAGATAGATCTCAAGTGCCCTCTGACTTTCAAGATGTTTGAGATGCCTATGACAAGTACGAAGTGTGGCCACACTTTTGATCAGGAAGGGATAAACGGTACTTGGAAGGGCAATAACTCTATGGACTGTCCTATTCCTGGTTGTGATAAACATTTGAAGAAGTCGGATTTTGAACCCGACCGACTGATGAACCTGCGTGTGAAGTGTTACAAAAGAATACAGTCCAAATTAGAGAGCGAAGAAGCTTATGAGAAACTATGAGGTCATGCACGTATTTGAATCTTCTTGTGCTTTATCTTGAGTTGGGATCCCTTTAATAATCATAACGTATCATCATTCGCATGGTTACTCATGGTCTGTTTCCTGACGATTATCTCGAAACAACCTATTTATTTCAGAGTTGAGCAAACCAGTTGCATAAAATTGTGAAGGTTTCTAAAACGATATTCTAGCCCTTTCTTATGTAAAATTCGTCCCCCGTCTATAGGGACAAGATCCTTTTACTTATTTTTTCCGTTTCAATTCACAAAACATCAGGCTTTCATGAGCTTGTGAGTTTCGTGGAATACAGCTAGTGTCTAAACGTTACAACTTCATTATGCGTATCCACCGTGATAGGAGAAAGAGAAGCTTTCTAGCGGTACGCGCTGGCTGTCTGTCTTAAGGTACATGGCCATTGAATTTGCTCTCTACTTTCCTGTTAACAGTAATCCAAAGGGGGGGGGGAGAACTGGGACCGCTCATGTTCTGGGATGCTCTACAGAAACGTATCAACCGGTTAATGTTCTACTTCGAAATCTTCAAGGAGCTCCGTGTACTATAAAAGTAAAAAAGAAAACGCATTTCAGAATATTTTGAAGTCTTATTTGCTAGAGCTCTTGCTGTCATCGGTGACCATACTTGAGAATCCAGTATGATAATTTGGAAGCTCTCCGCTTTCGAAAGTAGAGTCAGACGTTATTTTATGCTGCTGACGTAATTTCTCTAACTGTTTCAATCTCTCTTCAAACTCCTCCTGTGTCTCCCCTGCTTTCCATCTCCAGCCATAGGCGTAGTGATCTTCTGGCACGAACTTTTGACCTTTCTTTCTGTAGACTTGCTCTCTGAATGATCCACCATCAACAGCATAATCTTGTTGAGCCAAACCTCTCTTCTGCAATTCAGGAACTAACAATTCCACGATATCAGTGAAAGTCTCTGGCAGGAGAACGTTGTCAAAATTGAAACCATCAACTCCAGACTCTTCGAGGAAATCTTCGATTTGATCCGCAACCTCCTCTGGGGTTCCAATATAGTACCAAGAGCGCCACTGGTTACGCCCAATGTACTTTGGTGAAACAATATCACCTTCTTTATAAAATGATCTCTTGGTGAAGCCAATGGCAATGTTTCTGATAGCTTCGTCCTCAACCTTAGTGAGGTCTTCTTCCCAGCCATACACAGAGAGGTCAACTGGGACTTGAATTAAAGCTCCCTTCTCATCGTGATACTTCTCAATTTCAGCTGCCTTTTCAAGGGCCTCCTCATGGGTCTTACCCAAAACGACTCTCAAGTGGCAAAGGAACTTCAAATGGTTTGGGTCTCTACCAAATCTCTCCTTAGCTAGCTGTCTTGTCTTCTCAACTTGCTTTTTAGTCTGGCCCGGAAGATGACCATGCACAAAGATCACTTCACCGTGCTTTGCACCAAGGAGAGTTCCCTTTTCTGAACTTCCTGCCTGGATGATCAATGGAATTCTTCCCTCGGTTGGGGCAGTAATCTGTGGACCTGGGACTTTATAGTGGTTACCCTCAAAGTTGATCTCTCTGATTGCATCCGGATTAGCGACAATGTTATTTTCCACGTCCCAAACCATTCCGTCGTCCCTCCAAGACGACAACAGTAATTCATAAAAGACCTGAAGGTATTCGTCTGCTCTTTCATATCTCACCTCCTTGTCGAGATGCTTGTTTCCTTCAGTCAATTGTCTTCCGGCGGATGCATTGACAGTAGTGACAACATTCCAGCCAAATCTTCCTCCAGAAAGATGATCAAAGGAGGCTGCTCTTCTGGCAAAATGGTAAGGATGCTCAGTGATTGTAGAACAAGTGATTCCCATCGAGACGTTTTTGGTGGCAGCAGCAACAGCTGAGAAGTAGGCAGTAGGATCGTTTTTCGGGAAGTTGTTACCATGTCTTGCAGCTGGCTTGAAACTGTACGGGCCCCCAAGTCCCTGGGACTCTTGACCACCGGGAACACCAAGAGAATCGCCAACAAAAATGCCGTGTATTTTACCACGTTCTGCCAATTGAGCAAGTTTGATCCAATGTTGAACCGTGGAGTAGTTACGGGACTCATCTCTCGGGTTTCTCCACTGGCCTGGTGAATGCAATACTGGGGCAAATGACATAAAGAAGTTGAGAATGAGCGGCTCACTACGTGTGTGCTTTCTCAACTTTTGCTTCTTCTGGGCAGGTCCAGTTGTCATCTTGGTTATTTGTGGTTGGTTGATCAAATTTATGAGGCATTAGTGTTGCTCTGCGGCGCGGGTGCGCAAGGCACATCTTTTATACCCTTTGGGCCATCCGCCGTGATCGAATCTTCAATATGATCTCATTAGCATCATGTCTAAGCTGTGGCTCAGAACCTCCGCTTGTTGCTTAACTTTTCGGCGCTGGGGAGGTAAAGGGTCCGGTGATAGATCCTTTTGGGGTCAAAGAAGCTCTTTCAGGTATTTTCGCGTGATCACAAAGGTGAACTGTGGCGCCGCCACTGCAAACTACCCCAGACTCTGCTCTGATATTCCCTAGCTAACCAGCTAAATAAGCAACTACCTTTGCCGCATGATCCCTTTAGATGGAGTGGGGCTACAAGATGAAAGTCTTAGAGACCATCCTAGAATACAGACAAATTGGATTTTATGGTATCGGCGTGTTGAAACAAGAAACTCCAAAAAATGGACTGGTGTCTTTGTCTTCGACCCTATTGTCATAGCCCCGCATTGAATAACAAAGTCGTAGTAACTTATTTCTTTACTAACGGTTTTGGTCTATAGCTTCGAAAGATCTTAATGTACTCTAATAGTAGACAATGCAAATAAACGGCGTGTGTTTGAAGAAATAGTACAGCTTTACTTGCAACGGTAGCCAATGGTAATTGCAAATCTGTCTATTGATCAAGACAGCTAATTGAATGTAATGGACAGCGGCTTGATGATTCTTCTTGAGGTTAGGTCAGCCGATAAATAGTAATCATTTCTTTCATGTCGGAGAAGTTCTCTGAGACATTCCGACTTGCCAAAGAAGCACATAACGGGCATATACTCGCATATATTATAATAGGGATTGCATGGCTAGGCAAAGACAGAAAAACCCCTGAACTATAATAAATCATTACGTAAGGCATTTCTTTTCATTAAATCCACTTCGTTGGAGCACGCTGGTGAATAAACCACTTAGGTTGAAATATAACTTTTTTAATAGATACTAATCTCACTCTATTCGGAAAATTCCGTAAATTATTGCTTGTGGCCGCCCAGGGAATCCAAGGGTGAGTACATCACTGTAAGGCTCGTATTCTAGCAAAAGTAAGAACCTCTACACTTCACATGGAAATTCTCGTCTTTTTTGGAATCCAGATAGTGCGCTACTGACCCCATGGATTACCTTGCTTCTCCGCAAGGTTTTTTTTGAACTCTTTCAAATGTTCTTCAAATTCTTGCTTGTTACCATCTATCCATCTGTACCCATAAGCAGGATGCTCTTTAGGTAAATAGGTCTGCCCCTTTATGCCGTAAAGGTTTTCTCTCAGAGTTCCACCAGGGACAGCGTAATCATCCCAGACCAGGCCCTTTTTTCTTAGCTCAGGAATAACCAAATCAATAACATCGTTATAACTGTCGGGATTAACATAAGACGCGAAGTTGAAGCCGTCAGCTCCTCCTATTTCGACATAATCTACTAATGTTTGGACAACCTGGTCCAAAGACCCAATAACCAGATCTGCAGATCCTTTAACCGAAACATGCTTGCCGATGGCTTGTTTCGTAAGAGGGACTCGCCTGCTTAGAAGATCGACGCAGAAATGTTTAGCAACCTCACGATCTTTGACGTTCTCACTTTGCAGCAGGTCAAATTCGTCATCATACTTACTGAGGTCCGTATTCATCCAGCCACCAATCATAGCTAAAGCAGCCTCGTGGTCGGCGTACTCGGCATATTTGTCGAACTTATTCCAAGCGGCTTCTTCTGTTTCTCCAACAACAACCATGACAAGTACTAGTACTTTTATGGAATCACGGTCCCTTCCATATCTCTTAGCAGCAGTATCGTGGATGTTGTCTGACTTATGGCGTAGCAAAAAGGGAGTGTTACCGTTTGAAAATGCGACTTCGGCCCACTTTGAGGATAGCTCAATTCCTCCGGGAGACGTGCCTGCTTCAAATAAAACAGGGATTCCTTGAGGACTTGGTGAGGTGTAAGATGGCCCTGGAACTTTGAACCATTTTCCTTCAAAGTCAATAGTACGGATAAGCGAAGGGTCGGCATAGGTCTTTGTTTCAGAATCCGCCTTCACGGCGTCTTCTCTAAATGAGGAGAGAAGCAACTCGGTCACCACTTGCACATATTCATCAGCCCTGGCGTATCTATCCAGCTTATCAGGCAGTTTTTCACCGTTCAGCAGATTTCTTGAAGCGCTATCCAAATATGAGCTTACAATGTTCCATCCAACACGACCGTTTGACATAAAGTCCAAAGTTGCGAGCTTTCTAGCAAATAGGTAAGGATGCTCACTAATAGTACTAAACGTGATACCGAATCCAACACTCTTGGTAACAGCTGCCATGGCCGCAATTGGGATTGCAGGATCAATGCCTGGGAACTGAGTGCCTGCCTTGGCAACGTAGCTGTAGTTATTTGGGCCTTTGTAGACATCGTAAGGACCAAGCACATCAGCGATGAAGATGGCATTCAGCTTCGCATCTTCTGCCTTCTTCGCCAAATCTGTCCAAAACTCGAGAGTGTTATAAGTTGTGGATATATCACCTGGGTACGTCCATAGTCCGGCTGGTTGAGTGTTCACTGTAGCTTGAGTGAATAAGTTAAGCACCAGCGGCTTCTTTGGCCTATCGAGACGCGGCTTCTTGACGATATTAACGACTTTGCCTTCTCTCAAATCCATTATCAGGTGGGTGGGGGTCAATTGGGTCTCACTGGGTCTCGACCGGGCCACAATACGCAGTAAGAATGTGGATCAGTGTACATTTTATAACAGTGGCATCGCCATTCAAAAAAAAAATGGCGTGAACCAGCACCAGGCCCGCTTTGTGTTGAGTGCTCGTGTTTTTTAACACCGCTATCTCGCTTAACAACCCGCAATGGGTAAGAAACCGCCGCAATATGTATGCAAGAAGCGCCAAGGCTCGCCGCACGGAGCATTAAGGAAAAGTCCGCATTACAGAAATGTCCTCGTGATATGACTCTAAGGTGCAAACGGGACGTGAGGCTGAGTCCAAGTTGATCTGCCATGCCACAACTGCTAGTATTTCCTCTTTTCTCAAGTACACATATGTTTCCACAACCATGGCTTACGAGCTTGAGAAGAAGCCAGATCTTCTATAAAGGCTTATCCCATGTACGTTGATGTGAACGTTAGAAAATTATATACGGGGTTACAGGCTGTAAGGAAAGACAATGGAACCAAATCTTCCCGAAGGAGCTGGTTACGCCATCATTATAGGCCTCGGCGTCTTCTTCGCCGCCTTGATGAACGGTATCACTTGGATTCAGAACAAGTATACCAAGACTCACTCGGATAATGTTGATGAGTTCACAACATCCTCGAGAAATGTGCCTTTCGGTCTTATTGTGTGTGGCATTGTGTCTTCGTGGACATGGTCCCTCACACTGCTCCAAAGTGCTACTCAGTCATACAATTTGGGTATCTGCGGTTCTTACTACTATGGTATTGGTGGATTAGCACAAGTTGGCGTGTTCTCAATTATTGCTGCTAAGGTTAAGGCAAACGCAAATCTGGTAACCACTTTCCCAGAAATGGGCTACTTCAGATTTGGTACCCCGGGTCATTTGGCCTTCTTGTGGTGTGCATTTGTCTGTAACTCTGTCGTCTCTGGTTGTATTCTTCTTGGTGGTTCCGCCGTTGTTTCTGCTGTTACAGGAGTCAACTTTTATGCCTCGATCTGGCTAATCTCTTTCGTATGTGCTATATACGTGTTCTTCGGTGGTCTTAGAGCAACTTTTATAGCAGATGCTATCCACACACTTATCCTCCTGATATTTGTCATGGTCTTCTCATACGTCGTTTACGCCGGTGATTCTTCCAAGATTGGATCTCCTGGTAAGATGATTGAGCTTTTAACCGAGTTCGGTAAGGAAAACCCTATCGATGGCAACTACCACGGATCGTACCTCACTTTCAGATCGAAGGACGGTGCCATCTTTGCGGTCCAATCTGTTATCACTGGGTTTGGTCTTGTGAACTGTGATCAGGCGTACTGGTCGCGTGCTATTGCTTCCAAAGACAAGTCAATCTCCTCTTCATACTTTACTGCTGCCTGCTGTTGGTTCATCATCCCTGTTACAATGGGTTTGACCCTTGGATTAGGCGCTAGAGCCATGTCTGTTTACCCTGATTTCCCGTCACTTTCTTCCAGTGAAGTGGGTGCAGGTTTATCTGCTGTTGCTTCTGCCCAATATCTCTTGGGTAAGGCCGGCTCAACCTTGATCTTGCTCATGGTGTTCTTGTCTGTGACGTCTTCTTTTTCAGGAGAGCTTATTGCATCTTCTACATTGTTGTCCTATGATGTCTTCAAGAAGTACATCAAACCAGATGCAAAGCCACATCAAGTTGTTCAGTCCGCAAGAGTCGGTGTTTTCGCCTGGTTTATTTACTCTTCTGCTTTGGCTTCTATGTTCCACGGCGTTGGTATTTCCATGGGATGGCTGTTCAACTTCCTTGGTGTTGCGACTGCCTCTGGAGTTTTCCCTATTGCGCTCTCCTTTTTGTGGAAAGATATAAACACTTTTGGTGCTGTTGGTGGCTCTGTCGGAGGTATGATTCTCGCCTTAGTTGTTTGGCTTGTTACATGCAAGGGTTTAGAAGGTGCGATCACTGTGGACTCTCTTTCTAGCTCCTACGTTGCTTTTGCGGGCAATGCGGCAGCCATTGTCCTTGGTGGTGTTATTTCTGTTGTCTCAGGTCTGATAAAGCCTGCAAACTTCGACTTCGAAACTACAAGAAACAGAACAATTTTGGCGGAACACATTAAGATTTCACAGGGCGCCGAAGAAGAAACTATAGAGCAGCCCGAGTTGGATAATCCAGAATCCAAAGAAAAGGACGACTTTAACAATTACGAGGTTGAACACAGCTCCGACGATGATGTCGGGTTGCCAAAGAGTCACGAGCTCGACTTCCGCCTCTTAGATGCTCAGTACAAGGTATACTTTATAGCTACAACCGTTTTGTTGTCCATTTTCCTGTTTATTATCCCAATTCCCTTGAGTGCTACACCATATATATTCTCTACTGGGTTTTTAACTTTTATCGTTGTGATTATGTTCATTTGGCTATTTGCTTCCTTTGGTTTTGTGATTGTGTACCCTCTTGTTGAGTCAAGGATTCTCCTTCGTGATCTTGCCAAGAGAATCTTCTCAAGATCTTAGGCATGTATAGGCCTGCCTTTAGTTTCTCTTTTCGTGTTTCATATTTCTTCTTTTCAAGTATTGATCGTAGTGTAGAGTCATCTTTCGCCTTATATAATTAATTGTTTATTCAAATACTGAGATCATGATATTCTGCGCCCCCAGATTTAACACCATAATATACCCTTTCTGCACTTTCCAATGCTTTATCAACATCTGAGATATCTTCACCATCAATTGGGTTCAGGCGTCCTTTAACTGCAAATTGTTGAATAACTGGATCGAACCATTCTTTCTTAAAAGAACTGTAGTGATAGAAATGAAAGAGAGCATTATCCGCGGTAGCATTCAATCTTTCTATTTCCCATCTGTATTGGTCATCCTTAGCTGGAAGAGACCGCTGACCCGACCATACACCAGCTAAGGCGGCAGCGGCAGCCTCCAAAGAATGGAACTTGAGGGTCCCGAGAGTAACGCCCACAAACCCTAAAGAAGAATCCTCGATGTTAAAGATATTCCAGTATAATCCACCAACTCTGGAGCCACTTGTGGACGTTCCAGTTGGCCCATACTTCGTTAAGCTGATGAACTTGTTATTGAGATATGGCCAGTGCCAGTGGTATCCTGTTGCAAAGATTATGTGGTCAACATCGGAAGAAGACCCATCAACAAATGTCACATGCTTTCCATCAATTTTTTCTATGCGGGGCTTGGTTTTGGAGGCCTCCGCCGCCTTTGTCAACCAAGGAAAGATCTCCTCCTTACCTGGTGTACGAGAAATGATAACATCGGCGATGGGCTCAAGGTATTGAACAATGTCCATTCCACTAAGAGAAGATCCAACTACTAATACCGTCTGTCCTTTGAAACTCTCGGAACTTCTGAAGGACTTAGAGTGACTGACAGAACCGGCATCTCTGGTCTCTAGGCCTGCAACTTTGGGAACATATGGTGTTGCATAATGGCCGCTGGCTAGAGCGACAGCATCAAATTCTTCACAATACCACTCATCTTTATCACCATTAGTGCATCTAAGTGTTAGTATCCACTTTGCCCCATCTTTTTGAACACCTTGAACTTGAGTGTTGAATCGAATCACGCTTTTCAAATCGTTTTCATCAGCAAAGGTCTCAAGAACTTGGCTCACTTCAGCGGACGTGATCAATGGATGAATGACACTTTTGGCTTCTTGAGGTTTGAAGGGGATATGCGAAAAACGCATAAACCGTTTTGGGACATTTGTATGAAGATTAGGATAAACACCCGAGCGCCTCCACTGTGTATCAGAACTCACTGCTGGTGAGATCAGTGGTCGGTCGACTGCGTGGTCCTTTAAATCACCTGGAGGCGAAAGAACAGGATGGACTTCTGAGGCATCCCAGTACTCTGACTTGAAAAGCTCATCAGTTAAAAAGTCCGCATCACGATCCGCTGCCCAGACGCCTCCAACACGATCTTTTTGCTCAAAGACGACAACTTCGGAAAATGCATTCTGACCACCATTTTTCGTGTTGAGAAATTCATAGGCAGCAGCCAGGCCTGCTGGACCACCACCCACCACAGCAATCTTTTTGTAAGTGGTCATTGGGCTGTAGTAATTCGTTCATTCCCTGCGATCTTGGCAGGCATTCGGACATAACCCTCCCTCCATATATGTATTGGCGCGTGATGTGGCTCTGGTGAGACTGTGAGCCACACTTTCAAGATTTGCCAAAGCCTTCAATTACTAGACCATGTCACAGTTACCTGGTAACATCAGGTGCTTTTCTATATTTTGGTTGCTTCGGATGCACTTAACATTTAGGTGCCGCTGAAATCTCGCGTCATGTTGGAGCCACCATCCACGCCGCTTGAACCCTCGGCCCTTCAGTGAATTCACCTCACCCATCATGCTGAACATCGAGTGCGGAAGTTTGATCGTTTTATGGCAAGCGTGATTTGAAGACATACAAATGCATGATGGCCCTCGTAACCGAAGCCGACCAGTCCATTTCAAGATCGTAAACTCTTTATATAGTGGTCAGCGAATGGCCTCCCACAAGGTTTAATTTCCAAGCAGGTTTAGTTGCCCTTGAAAGTTGGCAGCTGTGACGCCCTTACAGATCGAGCTGTCAGTTTATCCCTAACAACATAACAGTCATATCATCAAATTAGAAAACCAAATTAGGAAACCTGAAAAGTTCGAAACCTGAGCTACTAGGTATGGATATATGCTGTCTGTTCCAGAGACTCCAGCCCTAAATATGCAGCTAAATAATACTTGTGGTATTTGTGCCTTAAAACCTAGTCCAAAGCAGTCAAAATAGTCAATTTATATTGCCACGGTTAAGGATTCCTACCTAATAACTTCACCCCAATGAGACAAACAGCCATTAATTTTTATAAATTAGTTCATGATCTATTATTATTCATTGTTCCTTGTGGGACGTAGTTTTGAAATCCGCAACAAAATTACGTATCTGCAAGGGACGTCAGCGCGCTATTTAATATCATCGCACAAACTCCTACATCCTTTTTGACATCGCCTAAAACAACGAAACCGAGAACTAATGATTACTCTAAAGAACGTGCTATTTATTGTAATCTTTACACTCCTAGCTGCGTCCTATAGACTTAAAAAACTTGATCAAACAAATGTTATGGATGTGCGAAGCTCTTGAACGTAAGCTTGTCGAATTGTTTAAACCTTCGCCTCTGAGATCTCAGGAGAATCTTCAGACTCGTTGTTGTAGACAGGCCTTCTTGATAAATCCTCGGATTTTTCCCTGAGTCTCAGTTTACGCTCAGCAAACGACTTCGACACTATAGAATTGGTTAACCTCCATAAAATGAGTGCAACTATAACACCAAGACCAATAAATATCAGACAAACGGCGTACGGAATACGATAGCGCGGTGCATAGCGACTGCGAAAGATTTGTGGACCAATGATACCACCCAGCTGGGCAATGGAGTTAGAAAAGGCCATGGAAAATCCAACTTCAGTGGAGCCTTTCAGTGTTAAATTAAGCCAGGAGTTCAAGACAGCTCCATCTGCTGATGCAGCTAGTGTTGCAATAATGATGAAGGCATAAAGAACAGCTTTTTTTGTTACCAAGGTCAAAACCAAGAAAGCCGCAAAAGAAGCACAAAGAGAAAACAATGCAATTTGATAGGACTTGATAATAGCTTTATCAACCAGATAAGCAAACAAAATTCCAGAGATGACAGATACTGCTGCAGATGGCACTGTCATAAGAGGGCTTGTGGCTGCGCTAGTGATACCGAAACTTTTGATAATCGATGGAAGCCAGAAAGAAAGACCATAGGTTCCCAGACTCTGGAACAACTTTAAAGCAGTAAATAGGATCAATGTCGGCTTCTTCAGAGCTCCCTTGATCTCTTCCCATTTAACTCCGCCATCTGTAGCTTTGGGAGAAGAGGGTGGGAGTCTAGCCAATAAATATGCCTTCTGTTCTTGTGAGAGCCACTTGGAGTCATCGGGATAGTTTGGCAGCAGGAACAAAACAACGAATGAAAATGCAACGGTAAAAACACCTTCGATTAGGAATACCCATTGCCAAGCAGACAATCCACGGTGCCCCGATGCAAAGCTAAAGCCATAAGTGATAAAAGCCGTCAGCACATTAGAGAAGGATCCAAGAACACCTAAAAAGGCCATTCTGGTGGTGATCTCATCTGGTCTATACCAATAGGTCAAAAGTGCCAGCTGCCCAGGAAACATACCAGCCTCAAACATACCAAGCAAGAATCTCAAGGCATACAATCCCTGTTTATTCTTCACGGCAGATTGACATGCAGTGGTAGCGCCCCAGAGAAAGGCGATCCTGAACAGATGTATCCTTGGGGTCGACTTCTTCAGAAGCATAGTTGACGGTATTTCAAAGATCACAAAAGGAATAAAATAGATTGTGCTCACCCATGACCAGTCATCTTTTGTCATGCTCAGCTGCTCATAGACGTTGGTTTTTGTACCACTGTTAAGTGTAGTGATATAACTGACATTATTGACATCCAAATTCTTAAGCAAGTACAACGTGATCAAAAGTGGCATTACGTGGAGATCCACCTTACGAAGAAGCTTCCGTTCCTCCGCATATGTGAAGTGCCCGACAGTTTTTACAGCTTCATTAACACGGTCAAAAACTGTTGGCTCGTCTTCTGTAGAGGAGACCTGAGAATCAGTTATCTCAGCTGCAATTTTGGAGCTCATCGTTGGTACCTTTCGTGACTCAAAGATACAGGGAAGACTCCATTCTTCAGCCCGGGATTGCCATGCTTTTATAGCAAATTTAACGGCAAGGGTGTGGTTCCCATTTATTAGGTTCAGACCATGCTTTGCGTGGTTATTAGATAGCGGGTCATTCCTTAACTAAAGACAGCCCGTGGTGCTTTCCTATTTTGGATCCTAAAGCGTCAGATATTATTTTTTTTTGAGCCACAATTCCCTATTTTTAATTATATAGTCGGGTTTCGGTCCAGGGGTTTTTGTTATGACCGATGTCTCAAATGCCTTGTGGTCAATGGTTGAAAAGACGACTTGGCCTCTAACCGCTAACACTGCTCTTTTAAGAAAATATGTCGGGGCTCATCTTCCCAATCTGGTTAAGGTGCCGGTAAATATGAAAATGTGTCAATGATACTCTACGAGAACGTATGCTCGAAAGGTGTGGCTCTACTGATATACTAAGTGAAGTGAAGTGCTAGAAGCCGGTCGCATAATGAGCTTCTCTTTCCGTTCACCAGATAGAAACCAAGATGGTTTTGAGGACCTTAAGAGCACCTTTGTAAGAGCACAAAAATACACTGCGATGAGGTCGGCGATTATAGAACAAACCCTCCACCCTCAGCAACGGGGAATGAAAACGTGATATCTGTGAGCGGGAAATAAATACTAGATTCAAGCTTGCCTCTGACCAACCCTTAAATCTTGGCACTCGGAAGCGCAAGTATTCCGAGAGTTGCAAATGAAAAGACGCTTGAATCTCTTGTGAGAGGCTAGAGAAGTTTACGTTAGTGTATGTGTCCTACATGTATGCAAGAGGGAAACTTTGTTGACTTCATTAGGCGTTGGAGTTCCAGGTTCCTCCTTCGCTTTTGACGATGAAGAAGAGTTGCTTGCAGTATAGAAGAGTAATTATCTTAGTATGGAGGGGAAGTTAGAGCCACAAGGCACGGACTCGCAAATCCTAGGCAATCCAAAATCTCGCACAGATCCGCCAGCTTGAACAGATTCGGGGTCCGACTAATTACACACAAACATGTTCGCGGGTTTGATTGGCAAATATACTTCAGTGCACGTCTCGGCCAAACCGTGCACTGGAATTTCTATGGCGGCCAAAGCTGGCGCTCTAGCCGTTCAGGGAGCCTGTTGTGCGTTATACTTGGCTTACTATACAGATACGTGTCCCCTATCTACACACCACTTTGGGGAAATGGAACGGCTGTAGCGTGGAATTATCGATATTTGTATTTGCAGTGTAAAACGAGAAGGTGTCCGGGTGGATCGAACGATGCCATACTGCGCACTGTAGTCGTTCACATAAGCTGTTTCTTCCTAAACTTGAAAGCCCTATGTCTTAGAGTAGGGAATGATCTCCAGCCAGGTTTTGTAGGATAAAGCCCGCACAGTGTGGAGTTCTCGATACTTATGTACATTCGAGAGGAAGAAGGTGTCCGGGTGGGCCAGTCCCTCCTCCTTGGTGTCTTGTTACCCTGACAACGGTTTTGTGTCATGGGTCAGATGATGAGCACTCCAAGAAGAGCGCAACCGTTCTAAGTAGATATACAACTGGAAGTTTTGGAAGCGGATTTATTAGATATGACTGGTATATTAGACGAGTTTTACTTAAAAACAGGACCAAATAATTCTAGGACTTCCAAAGACGAGGATCTAAGAATATGTAAATTAAATCTGAAATAGTAGAGAATAACTAAACAAATATTGTTCTGTTCTAATTTTACAAGATACAAGAGTTGACGAGTCTTAAAAGTTGATAGAATGATTAGATTGCTAAGATAGTACAATTATATTTACCGGAGATAGTAGTTCAGCAATGGGCGAGTGTAGAGGGCGGTTTATAGGGGATGGGTCAGAGTAGAGCAGGATCGGGATGGGGCGGGGAGATGTCGGGATTGTGTTGAGGTGAGGGCAATCAAGGTAGAGCAGTGGCCAAGACGGGGCAGAGCGGTGGGAAAGACGGGGCGAGTTGGTAGGTAGATAAGGGTAGGGGTTTGATAGAGAAGGGGTTGTGGTAGTGTTAATTAGTGGT